>BRDA01009923.1:0-17500 GCA_036984385.1 Crenuchus spilurus
TGTGGAGAGATCTTAAAATTGCTGTTGGGAGAAGGCACCCTTCAAATATGAGAAACTTGGAGCAGTTTGCAAAAGAAGAGTGGTCCAAAATTCCAATTGAGAGGTGTAAGAAGCTTGTTGATGGTTAAAGGAAGCGATTGATTTGTTATTTTTTCCAAAGGGTGTGCAACCAAATTTTAAGTTGAGGGTGCCAATAATTTTGGAGTTTTGTGTGAAATTATTTCAAATTTGCCTTTCTTTTCCTCTGTTTTTTGTGTTGTTCCAATACACACAAAGGAAATAAACATGTGTATAACAAAACATGTGTAATTGCAATAATTTTCTGGGAGAAATACAAGCAAACACTTTCGGCCATGACTGTAATTGAATGAATTCAAAACCACCAAGCAAAAGCAGAATAAGCAGAGAAGCACATTCAGTGTCAGAATGTTACATCCATGCAACGGTAAAGAGCACCATCTGAGATCTTCTTCACCCACTGCAATAAGGAGCTATAATGAGTAGGGACAGTACTGATCTCCTGTTAGCTGAGCAAGCTAACCATCACCACATGATCAAGCAATAATATCTGAAACTTCTTGCATTACCGCTATATGGGCCTATATTTAGCACAACACAAACAATGTAGATCAAAATATTTACTATATATTTTTTTTTTTTATTGCTCCAGGAGAAGAACTGGCAAACCACATGATGGCCATTTTAACATCTTATAAAAATTAGGTAAGCCCTTCTTAAGGCTGTGAATCATTTGGTGCTAATGGTAACTATGATGTCAGCTTCAAAGGTTATGAGCCAAAGGTGAATGGTGTGTCCTTTTTGTGATGTTTTACAGGTACAGGTGGGCAGATGATGATAATGCAGGTTACAAGTCTTCTTTCAGGTTGTATAAAATCACTAAGTAAGAATGCTATTAAAGAATAATGAATTTTAAGGCTAGTTGCTTCGGCATAATACTTTGTACACTAGAAATGATGAAAAGCACAATGTTACATTTAACTTCACTGCAAGAAATAAAGTGAACCCTAATGTTCCAAATGAACAGTTCTGGGTTGTATACGAGAAGTTTCAGAAAATCAGAACATATGGAAGACAGACTGAAGGTTTAACAGCAGAGATCTTAATATGAATCAAGTATTTATTTAATTTACCAACTGATGTGTGTTCTAATTGTGTCTTACCATTTTTCTTTGATTTCCAGTTTGTTAAAAAATATACATCTTGGCAATAGTTAGCGTTAACAATAATGCTATTCTATTCTGACGTATCACCCAGTGGATAGAGAGATGGTAGATATGAGGACAGGTTGTTTCAGGAAAGAAATGTGTATTTTTGATATCTTTTGCTCAGTGTAGTATACTCTGTGAATGTCTTTGAACAAACAGGTGAATTTTGGTGTAACGAGGCCTAATGTTCCGTTTTATCTTTCATTTCTGAATTTACTATGGATCTGAAGTTAAGATACTCTAAAAATGTGTTACTTTCAATGCCATATTTCTGGTTAAGATGTGAGAGAGTTGTGAAGTTATCATTCTGAGAAATATGATGTAAATGTGTAATATTTAGGTTTGGTAGTTTTTTGGTTGCTGGAAAGTCTGAGCTGGGCCATGTCATCTGCATATAAGCTGATTTTGTGTTCTACCATGTGGGTTTGAACAATGATTTATATTACTGGATAGGACGCTGCCTACTGGCTAGCATTGTGGCTGGCGCGACATCATGGAGCCACCATGTTGTGTGGAAGTGAAGCTTGTAAACAATGGCACATGACCAGCACTGCTGCCTTCTCAAAGCTCTAACCTCGCTAATAATTGTCCGATTTTCAAAATGTAAAGTTCTTTACAAAGAGGATAAAAAGCTTAATCAAAGTATTAAAATGGTTGATGACATGTTAGGCTACTATTGGCTATCGCATCTGTCGTAGCTGACATTTTCTGTAGGCCTTACTGCTTGGATGACTTCTAATGGCTTTAAAATCGTTAATAATTATCCGATTTTCAAAATTTAAGTTCTTTACAAAGAAGACAAAGAATTAAATTGTGTAGTGCTGCTGTTGCATGGCCATTGACATAAATATAGCCATGTTTTCTTGCCTTACTGCTACTAGCTAGTGACTGATGGCTCTACACAAATTATCAATTTTTTCAACCTGTCGACTGTCTTAATCCAAAGTAAAGAACACGGAAACCTCATACATATTAAAGTAAATGTAGAAATATTCAATGATATCATCCGAGTTAATTTAATGTTACACTAAACACATTGTAAAGCTCTATTTATGCTGCAATACTAATTTTACTTTTTAGTCATTTAAAAGGTGTTGTCTATAACTTATAAGACAATTTGATGGGCCACTGGCACTGCCAAGTTGACGACACTGACACTGCATCATTGTCACTATAAAAATGCCTCTAGTCTAGTAGTTTAGAGTTCTGATGTATATCTACATTTGATTACAGTAAGAGTTAATGTTTGTGATACTAACTTCATGAGTGTTGTTGGTTTGATGCAAACCTGACTATTAGTGTAATGTCTACGGAGCTACGTCAAGTTTGTAGGTCAGAGATTGTGGCTGTAATTCACAGATTATTACGAATAAATCATTTTAAAATGAATACATACTTGTGGAATGTGATCCCCTGGTCTCTGCTGATAGAATTCCGATAAGTAAAACAGTTAAAGGCAAAACATTGCAGCCCTTTCGTTGTTTGTGAATGCTGGCTTCCTTCAGAGGTTGCTATGCTTCCACACAACATGGCGGCTTCATACGTCACGTGATTCCTATCCAGTAATATAGATCATTGGGTTTGAATACCTTTATATTTGTGTTTTGTCATATGGCTGCTGCTAATGGTTCTATGAATTTTGAGAACAGCAGTGGTGAGAGAGGACACCCTCGCCTAGCACATCTATGCAGTGTGAAACTTTGGGTGTAAAGAGTTTTAATTTCATTTATAAATTATTCTCAGAACCCTATTTTATGTAATGTGATGAACAGAAATTTCCCAGTGACTTTATCTACATCTAGAGTGACATTTGCAGTTTCAGATTTTTTAAACAATGTGTAGAGAAGAAATAAGAGATATTCTGTCCTTTATAGGTTTCTCTCAGAGTAATCATTTTACATGTAAATATAGCCAAAATCATAGCACAGCATCCATCCATCCATCTATTATCCCACACGCTTAATCCTCATCAGGATCGCAGTTAGTCCCCTCCCCCCTCACTGGGCGCAGGGCAGGGCATTACACTATCCTAAGTCCAGGACAGGGTGACAATCCATTGCTGGGTCCACACAAATCCACAAACACACACAGAGAATAACATTGTGGTCATGAAACAAAAAATCTAGCACTGCTTGGAAATGGCTTGGAAGGGACTTAGTGGGCCATGTTTCATGTCTATCATGACACACCTCCCTTGGACACCTGTGGCCAGCAGCATACTTCTTTCCCCAGGTATTACCAAATCTCCAGCTCATAGAATTCCACCAAATCTTACTTGATGCCTCTATGCAATCAGGAGCCTCTGACTCATTCCATGTCACCAGAACTCTGACAGCACACACATGCACCTCATTTCTTCTCATTTAGTTTAGTATACAAGCTCGGGCTTTTGTATGGGACCTTGTTATGTATTGCCTATATTTTTGTGAGCTTACTAAGCCTTTTGTTTATTCCCATTGCCTTTTGAATATTATCTATTTTAGTTATTTGGATTTTGCCTTTTAGATTGCCTCTGATATTGATACCTTAGATTATTCTGACCCTTTGCCTGCCTTGTACTCTGCCTCCTGTTTAGCCTTTATAGTCATTATATTGTTTGCTCCCCTACATGGTTATGTTGCTTATGTCAGTCTGACTCCTTTAGTTTGGTTTCTTAAGTAAAGCTGAGCTCTAGTTTGTAGTGCCCTCCATAATGTTTGGTACAAAAACACATTATTCTTTGATGCCTCTGATCCACAGTATAAAATTTCAAATCAAACAAATCAGACCAGATTAAAGTACACATTCCAGACTTTAATTTAAGGGCATTTGCACTATGACAGCAGTGCTCCTCATTTCAGGGCACCATAATGTTTGGGACATTTGGCTTCACATGTGTTTATGATTACTCAGATGTGTTCCATTGCTACATTACTGCAGTCATAAGCTGCCTAGGCTTGCTTCTAAGTTTTCAAAATCTTTAGAGTCTGTAGTTGCCTTTGTTAAACATGAGGATGAGCTGTGCCAATGAAAGTAAAAATAAAAGCTATTGTGAGGGTGAAAAACAAGAATAAAACCATTAGATACATCAGTGAGACTGTGAGATTACCAAAATCAGCTGTGAGGAATTATCATTACAAAAAAGAACACACTGGTGAGTTCATTACTTACAAAGAGACATGAGGCAGGTGTGTATTTATCACAGATTTCTAGCTGCAGAAGACTTCACAAAACCAAAATACAGAGACTTCACTGCAAGGTAAAAGATGTACTAGCCAAACAATGCACTATGCAAATGCATTAACACTATGCAACAAAATACTTAAAAGAGCCTTTAGAATTCTGGATAAAGGTCTTATGGACAGATGAGACCAAGATTAATGTGAATAGGAGTGATGACAGTGCAAGCTGTGGAAACAAAAAAGAGCTGCCTAATATCCAGTATACCACATCAGTGAAACATGGTGGTGGTAGTGTTATAGCTTGTGTATGTGTGGCTGCCTCAGATACTGGCATTATGATGCCCTGAAATAACGGGGCTGTGAACAGAAATGCATACAAATACCCTTAAATTAAAGTCTGGAATGTGTACTTCAATCTTGTTGGTTTTGTTTGAACTTTTAAACTGTTGAGCAGAGGGGCATAATCAAGAAAAACTGTGTCCAAAACATTATTAGGGCACTCTAATGTAAGCATCTGGTCTGTTCTCTCAGCGTTCCCTTACACATTATTTTAATAATAGAAATAAAAAAATATGTAAATAAAAACAGCTTTAATCAGGAATTTAAATTACAGTATAGATGAGGACAGATCAGCATCAGTGAGTACTGATATCATCTGACACTATGCATTATGCAAATATGGCAATGCCTTACCTCATTTAGCAACATTTAGCCAATAGGATCCTACTGTGGTCAGGGTTGATCTTTCAGCATTCCTTAGATTAAACAGGACCATACCTCTCTCTCATTGGCTACACCAATCACGCAAAATTTTTCTCATTGTTTAGGGTTAGTTTTAAGATGTGGGTATGGGCAGGAGTGACCTCGGCTGCATCTGGACTCTTCTCTATTTAGTAACTTTTTAAGCAGGCTTCAGCTAATTATACTGAACAAAAATATAAACACCCTGACAGTGAAAACCAGAATTCATCTATGAAGAGAATACCTCTCCAATGTGCTATATGCCATCAAATGTGAGCATATGCTCACTCAAGTCAGTTACAATGACAAACTGCAGTCAAGTGGAGACCCCAATGAGGACGACGAGCATTCAGATGAGCTTCCCTGAGATGGTTTCTTACAACTTGTGCAGAAATTTTCTTACAGTTTGTGCAGAAATGCAAACCGATTGTTGCAGCAGCTGTTTGGGTGGCTACTCTGAGACAATCTTGGAGGTGAAGATGCTGAATGTGGAGGTCCTGGGCTAATGTGGTCACACATGGCCTGTGGTTGTGAAACTGGTTGTACTGCCAAATTCTCTGAAATGCTTTTGGAGACAGCTTATGGTAGAGAAATTAACATGCAATTCCTGGGCAAGAGCTCTGGTGGACATTCCTGCAGTCAGCATGCCAATTGCAGGCTTTCTCAAAACTTGTGACATCTGTGGCATTGTGCTGTGTGATCAAACTGCACATTTTAGAGTGGCCTTTTATTGTGGCCAGCCTAAGTCACACCTGTGCAATTATCATGCTGTCTAATCAGCGTCTTAATATGCCACACCTGTGAGGTGGATGGATTATTTCGGCAAAGGAGAAGTGCTCACTAATACAGATTTAGACAAATTTGTGAACAATATTTGAGAGAAAATGTCTTTTGTATATATAGAAAAATGCTTAGATCTTTGAGTTCAGCTCATGATAAATGGGACGAAAAACAAGTGTTGCGTTTATATTTTTGTTCAGCGTATCTGACCACACTAGATTTATGAACATGTACAGTGTTAGCAACAGCAAGAAGCTAGGCAACAAGTCAAAGGCTTAGCAACAGCCAATGTTATTGAAACTAAAATATGCTAAAGTACACAATCACAGCACACCAGCAGCATCTTTCTTAATGCATAACAGGCAGTTCAGTAGGAAACTGGCTCTAAGCTAAGAGACAAGAGTTGGAAAGAGAAAGAAAATGCTGTTGTGAGAAGAGACTCACGTGTGTCCAATCTCATGGGCGATGGTGAATGCTGTTGCCAGGCCAATGTCTTCATTTATGCTGCAGCTTCTCTCAGGTTCACACATTCCACCAACCGGGGCCAGACCTGACACACACACACACAGGCTACTGTTCTAATGAGGCACAGTACTACATACTTTCTACAGTATCACACAATCAAACCTACAACTGTTTAGACAATCACTTCACACATAATTAGTGGATTAGTTACACATTATACAAGCTGTAGAACATTAATCTGGAATGAAATCATACACTACCACTCAGTTTAGAATTAGCTTTGTTATGGACAGAGAAAAAATGAGGATTTAGTCATTAATGGAATTATGTTTGATAATAAAGTAAATAAGCAATGAGAAGCTTTGCATTAACATGACAATATCACATGACATGCAAATACAGCTGTGGTCAACATTACTGGCACCCTTGATTAATTAGCATAAAACTTTAGAAATTAGTGGATATGTACCAACTTTGCATCATTATAATATTTTATAGAATGTCATAAACATTTTATAGCATGTCTAACATACGTAACGATGCCCATCATTAATACCTGATTGCACAACTTTTGGTAACACCAACAGCCTCCAAACGTTTCTGTAGTCATTTGTGAGCTTCTTGCACTGGTCTGCTGTAGTATCTTCCACTGCAATTCTCTCAAGCTCTTGAATGTTTGCAGGGTTTATTTTCCCAACAGCAGATTTCAGTTCTCTCCAAAGATTTTCAATTGTATTAAGATCAGGACTCACTCTTGGCCAGTCATTTATTCCTTCTTAACCATTCTTGTGTACATTTGGATGTGATCTTTGGGTCATTATCCTGCTGTAGGACCAATTTTATTTGACTTAAACTTTTTTCTTACACTTAGGAGCACATTTCCCTCTAAAATGCTCTGATAATCGTCATTGTTCCTGCATCATGTTCAAGGCCTCCAGTTCCAGGGCCCCAGAACATTACCAAGTTCAAGTTTAAGAGGTTTTATTGTCATTTCACCTATGTACACTGCAGTACATAATGAAAAGAAATAATGGTCCTCCAGAACCAGGTGCAACACAGAACAGAAGACATTTGACAATGGCGAGATGGTCAGTACATTGTACTGAGTGGTAACTGGTATGGAGCAAGATTCCAGGCGTTTTGTGTATTGTGCAAAGTGCAAATGTGCGGATTGTGCAGATTATGGATCCTTCACCATGTTTTACTGTAGCTAGGGTGCACTTTTCATTGCCTCATGCTTAATTTCATTGTCCATAAACCTATCTCTGATATGCATTGAAAAAGAGTTTGCTTTCATCTGTCCAAAGAACAGAATGACTGTGGTTTTTGTCTATGTAACTTTTAGCAAAGTTCAGTTACTTATTTTACGCTATTCTTTAAACAGTGGGGTTCTCCTTGGCCTTTGCCCACAGAGCCCTGTTTTGTTCAGTGTGGTATAGGTTGAAACCATCACTCTATATGTCTCCAGCTCAGCCTGAAGTTCTTTGGATGTTGTATGTGGTTTATTTTCAAATTTTTAATCAATTTTCATAGGGTTCTCATTACATTTTCTCTTTCCACCACATCCTGGTAGTTTCCTGATTGGTCCATGACCAACATTTCTTTCAACATTCCGAGCTGGGATGTCAAAGTCTTTGGTGATAGTACTGTACCCATTAGACTGCTTGTGCTTGGTGATAACATTTCTCATCTGCTCAAACAGCTCTCGAGTCTTTATCATTGTGATGTTTTAGAGCCACAGTAGTGAAGGTGTACAAAGAATTGACTTCTCGTACATTGAATGCCTCCCAAGGGCATAACAGTGGTGCCATATGGACCACTGATGCCAGAGGAGAATGACGTCTCAAGCAAGTGGTACAGAGCAATGGATGCATGCATGACAAACCAGAACAAATGCCTACAGATACCTTCTGTCACCAAATAGAGTCAATACAGTGATGTCTTGCTAGTGTCATCAAAGCCAAAAGGTGGGAATTCTCACTATTTCACTGTTTCACAAACACTTTATTTCAGGAGATATTTTACATGATGTACTTAATAATCAGTGGTGCCAGTAATGTTGATTATGATAAATTACTACATTAATTAAAGCTAAAAAAAAAGACCAAGGATAAAGTTCAACAGTCTCTAACATTCTGACCTCAAAATACTATCTAATAAAAATGTGAAATATTATATTTATCTCAATGATTTCAAGATGTATTATTTTGCAGTATGATGGTCTCACTGTCATTTCACTGCACTGCATCTTACCAAGGGTTCCACATGGCTTGTTCTTGTAGATGCAGATGTCGTATCTACAAGATAAAACAGAAGAAACATGAATATGCCTGAATATTCTCAGTTTAAAGGAATGGTTCCTTGAAAAATCAAATGTATACCGTTTTCCACTTACTCTACATGTAGTTCTTCAGTAAAACATGTTTGGAGTCCAAATTTTGCTTCATTAGTTTAGAACTGGAGCTGTGAGACTAGCGTTGCTATCAAACACAAGAACTCTATAGACACTTAAATTGTGTAATTTTCATAAAAATACATCACCCAACGGTGAGTCTTTACAGTCTCACAAACTAGTTGATTTAGCTTCAGACCAACTTTCCATTCACCAAAAGTACCATAGTTGTCAGACAGGGATGAGTAAGCAGATGCAGGGTGCGACAACAAACATTTATTTACAGAACAAAACTCTTGCCTATAAACACAAAAACTTAATGTGTGTGATGCTGAAGGGTGTGGAGAAGCAAGAAGGAAGCCAGGGGATCCACCAAGCATAAACATTAAGCACCTTCACCTTCATAACACACAATGAGCGACAAAGACAGAGCACATCAGGGAAGGTTAAATAAGACATGGAATCACAAACAGGGCTGAGTGCTAACGCAGCTGTGAACACTAATGACATGACGTAACAGAGAGGTGGAGACAAGACTATGACGAATGCAAAACCACAACAAAAGCACATGGCTAAACAAACACATGCAGGGAGACCTTGTGACTCATGACATGTCTGTGAACTAAAACTTTGACTACAACTAGACAACACATGGAGACACTACAAGGTAGACATTACAATGACCAACGAAGACTGTGAGACACGAGTGAACATTTGAACCAAATATAATTATACATGAGATGGAGAACCAGGGCTGTGGAATCACAAGACAGGTGCAAACACTGACAAGACATGATGGGGGCAAGTCTGAGATGGAGACATGACAAAGCAAATGGATGACGTAAATATAGACAAAAAGCATGTGGACATGAGACAGGGGGTGTTTCACAATAGTAATACCATCATGGTAGAACTGTATTATGAAAACTTCCATGATGGTAGTATCAATGTACTACAATGGTAGTACTACAGAAATGCAACTAGTTTGGCAAAAAAAATTCTACTAATAGTTTTACTATGGTAAAACTAGTTTTATTACTGTAGTAACACCATAACACTAGCATCATCATCATCATCATGGCATTTTCTATGACATATCAAATACCATCATACTATCATGGTGTAAGTAGGCTATGGCCACTAGGAGATGGATGCAGACGTGGATTCAATGTACATGAGTTTATTAACCAAAATATAATGTTGGCTGCGATACCAAAGACAAACTTGATGAGAGTTGACAAACAGATGCTATGCTGACAACACAAAGATAAACACAGAATCACAGAGTATCACACAGAATGAAGAATGAGGGACTGACACACTGGGGAGGCTTTTAAAGCACATAATCACACATGAAATGAAACATGGCTGTCAACAGATGAGACACAGGTGCATACAATGAACTTGACATGACATGACAGGGGTTGTGGACATGGAGACATGACAAAAACAAAGAAGAGCGCATGGCATGCATGACAGAGATCAAGACGAGCCAGGGGGCATGGCCAGGGACACGGCAGGATCAAATGAGAAAACCACATTACATTTTAGTAAAAGTTGAGGCATTACATTTAAAATGTTTGTATTCACATTACTATTATTTGTAGCTGTGTATTTTTAGCTGAGCTTACTTCCTGGGTTTTCATACAACATCAACAGTTCATTTTAAACATTCCTGATTGTGTCTTGTTTGAGCAGATCATATCTACATTTCTTTTAAAGTCCCTTTGCACTTTGGTACAGATTTATTTACAAGAAGTAAAAAATGAGGAAAAAGATTGCTCTTTCAACAAAGTAACAAGTGAAGTAACCCCAGTACAATTTTTAATCCTCCCACCAGCGGCATATTATCAACTGTCAAGCGGCAGCCCAATTAAAGAAGTGCGAACCCACACGCAGAGATAAAACTGAAAGTTGATTTATTTAACAAAACACTGAAGATAACACAAGTGAAAATAAAGGCAGCACGGTGGCTGAAACAAAACGTAAACAAAGCTAAGCTAATGGCTAAAGTAAACACACAAAGCATAGAAAGAGTACTTACAAATACGATGACAGGCAATACATAAAATAACTACGATGACTAATACTGACGATGAATACTGACAATACACATTGACGATAGACGATAATGACTCGTGAGGAACACACACACACAAACTAAGCATATATAGACAGAGTGATTACATGAAACTAGTGACAGCTGAAACCAATATGTGATGTAACAGGAAGTGACAAAACAGGAAGTAACCAAAATGGGTGTAAAAACAAAACATGTACATATGGGGGCAAAGCCTGACATAATCCCCCCTCAAGGCTGACTTCCCAGAGTCAGCCAAATACAAATCAGAAAATCAAAACAAAACAGAGAAATAACCATACACAATACATAGAATAAGATGAAAAATCAAATACCATACAGTACATAAGGGAAATAAAAGCATAATGTAAACTATAGAGATAAAGCGCAAAACATAATCTAAATACATAACAACTAAACCAATACATAGAACATAAAACCCAAGACTAGTGACATAACACCAAAAAGCCAAAGTAAGAACATAGAACTCAAAGACTCAATGCAAAACCAATACCTAGAACTAACAAAACATATTTAATATGAACATAACTATTTAACATATAGGGGAGACAAAATACTCAATACAAGACCTAAGGACGAACAAACAGCAGGTACAGGTACAGTTTTAACAACACCAACAGCCACGTCTAGGGCTGTGGGTGATGACCCCCCCCCCCGCGAAACCCCCCCAAACAGGATGAAAAGGAGCAGAGGGAGGGAATGAAAAACCAAGGGGCATAGTAGCCACCACACCCCATCTCATGGCACAATACACAAGTCCCTGTGAGGGACCAACTGCTGTTGGGCAATGTCCCAGCTTTCCTAGCTGCTTGGGCATAATGTCCATAGTTCCTGTGAGTCGTGGCTTTCCTGGCCACCGAAGGGGGCGTATCTCTCTCGGTCACCGAAGGGGGCGTATCTCTCTCGGTCACCGAAGGGGGCGTGGCTCTCTCGGCCACCGAAGGGGGCGTGTCCACTTGAGACATAGGCATGGCCTCCAGAGACATGAGCGTGGCCTCTGCCCCTGAAGTCTGGGTGAAGACGGTTGCTGCCACAACCGTCACATGCTCAGGAGTCTGGGTGGAGGCAATCATGGTTATGACTGCCCCATGTGCTGATGTCTGGGTGGAGGCGGGTACTGCCACAATAGTCTCTTGCTCAGGAGTCTGGGAGGAGGCAGTCATGGTCATGACTGCCCCGTATGCTGGTGTCTGGGTTGAGGCAGGTGCTGCCACAATAGTCACATGCTCAGGAGGCTGGGAGGATTTGGTTGCCAATACAACTGTCACAAGCTCAGGAGTCTGGGATGAGGCAGTCGCTGACTCAGCTTTAGACTGAAGAGCTGAGAGACCTCTCTCTCTCTCAGCTCTTCTCAGCTTCTTCCTCCTCTTCTCCCCAGCGCTGACACTGCTCATCATGTCCCCAACCTCCACCTTCTCTGGAAGGTAGGGGTCCCACACCAGCTCCTCCTTCTGTCGCTGACCATAGTGCTCGCCTGACTCCTCTGTGCTGTGCAGCACCAAGGCTCCCACATTCATACAGATACATATCGCATTTCAGCCCCCCCATTCCGTCCGTAGCACGTCCTCCATTGCCCTCCCCTTTGGACTTTGAGGACCTCTCTCCGTTACCCATTACCCCACCCCAAAAAACATCCCGGGATTTAGGGCTTCTAAGGAAGGCATCCATAGAAGCATCCTCAAGGAGAGATCGCACTGCACAAAGGTAGTCAATAGGAAGTGTGGGGTAAATGTTCACCAGTATCTCAGTCGCCTTTTTGACCCACCTTCTGCCAAACTCCAGCTGCTCCTCGAGTGCTTTTACATATTTCTTTATCTCTGCTGCGTTCTGAGGATCAGTCATTTTGTCAGGCGGCAGACCAATTAAAGAAGTGCGAACGCACACGCAGAGATAAAACCTGAAAGTTGATTTATTTAACAAAACACTGAAGACAACACAAGTGGAAATAAAGGCAGCACGGTGGCTGAAACAAAACGTAAACAAAGCTAAGCTAACGGCTAAAGTAAACACACAAAGCATAGAAAGAGTACTTACAAATACGATGACAGGCAATACATACAATAACTACAATGACTAATACTGACGATGAATATTGACGATACACATTGACGACAGACAATAATGACTCGTGAGGAACACACTCACAAACTAAGCATATATAGACAGAGTGATTACATGAAACTAGTGACAGCTGAAACCAATACGTGATGTAACAGAAGTGACAAAACAGGAAGTAACCAAAATGGGTGTTAAAAAAAAAAAAAAACCATGTACATATGGGGGCAAAGCCTGACATCAACATTCTGCAAAAATACTCCGGAAACCTTAAAGGTTCTACTTTTCAAATATAGCAATCGCCACTGATATATATATATATATATATATATCAGTGGCGATTGCTCCAAGACTGCAAGGGAAGCTCAGCTTCCCCTAAAATGTAAAAAAATAAGTGATCAATAATATACTGTTGTGTGTACATGTCATTGTAATATACTGTTGTGTGTACATGTCATTGACTAAATATGCGCTACAACGTGCTCAACTTTTGTTCAGAATCAGCTTCTTATCACTGGTAATGACGTGGCTTTCCTCTCACTCATTCCCACAGCTTCACAGTGCTTTAAAACAGACTTCAATGGCAAAGCAAAGCGTGCAGAGAAACGAGACCAGTCATTGGATGAATCCTGGGCTTTGTCCCGCCCATTGGACGCTCAGCGTCTCTGGGGGTCTATGGGGCAGTGGGCTGGCCTCAGCTGGCCCGGACGCTCAGCTTCTGCATGATGATTGGATGATCTGTCTGAGGCTGAATCCCTTTTTGATTGACAGCTAAATGAGCGAATCAGCGATATTTTGGTGTAAACATCCGTGGGAGGATTTTTTGTAAATTTTCATTCTGTTCCGAGTTGAACCGAAGACTTTCCTAATCATCTTAGCGGCATTTTCTTTGTTAAAAACGACTAGCGACAAGTCAAGCTTTTATTTCTGGTGTTTTTTTGTAGCTGCTTGTGTTTGGAGACTGACTTCTATCACTCCTTCTGACTTATCAAAGTTTCTGTCCAGCGGTAGCACTCACAGGCGGACACACTTCACACTAGCCTCATGCCAGTAAAGAGCTTCTCCTGTTTTTAAAGCGGCTCAAGTCTTACACCCGCAACACCATGAGCCAAGGCCGTTTAAGCAGCGTAGCTCTGCTGGCCATTGAGAGGACCCTAGTCAAGTCCCTGGAAAAGACGCTTTGTTGGTACGACAGGGTCACTGATCATTTTCTTGAAAAGGAATGGAGGAAAGAATTTACGTATAAATAAACCAACACATTTTATGATGCAGGCCGGAATTGAGCTTCCCCTCCTTGAAAGACCAGCATCTGCCACTGATATATATATATATATATATACACACACATAGACCTGTCTATGAGAGTGACTCAGACAGTTGCCCATATTTTCCTGTCAATAGACATGCTCTGTCATTCATATGACAATGACATACTAATTCTAGACATTACACTGGTGGCTTCCAGCAACCATGGAATGTGTGGAATGTTGATTAACAAAGGCCTCTCACCTGAGATGAACCTGAACAAAAGACCTCTCCCTGAGTGTTTCACACCTATCTTATGAATATCCAATGTAAGGTTAGTGGCTGAGTGAAAACAGAGTGTCAACTCACATTTGTTAAACTTTAGAAATAAAGCCACATGTCATGTCATGTCATACACCGTCATCGCTTCGCGATGGTAGGCTGCACAGACAAGTCACTTCTCTCCAATACCATCTGTCTCTGGTTGCTTGTAGCAGGCTAGCACCTGATAATCCAGTCCACATCTTGTTGTTATCCATCCAGGTTATTCTTGGTCTTCCACATCTTCTGACTCCCTCCACAAGTCCAGTCATAACACTTCTTTCAATGCTCTCATGTGCATGCCTCATCACATGACTGAAGTAACGTAACTTGCGGGATTTAACGTGCATCAGTAACTCCTTTTGAGTTCTAGCCATCTCATAGACTTGCTCAGTGGTCATCATCTTCATCCATGAGATCTTCAGCAACTTCCTGATGCACTTGTTCTCAAAAGCCTGAATATGTCTTTCTTCCTCTTTTTTCAATGTCCAGGCTTTACATCCATATGTAGCTACTGGCCAGACCAAGGCTTTCATCAGTCTTAGTTTGGTGTTGGTGCTAATTGACTTGCTTTTCCACATCTTTGTCAATTTGACCATCACTAACATGCCCATGGCCCTTCTTGACTTCACTTCACTGGCACAGTCTGCAGCCTTTGTTACTCTGCATCCTAAATATGTGAAAGTGTCTACTTGTTCCAGAAGTCTACCTTCGACTGTGATCTTCAGTATATCATCAGTGTTTGTCACGTTTGTTTTAGCTGCATTGATCTGCATGTTCTATTCCTTTGCAGCCTTCTCAGTGCGACTCAGCAGCTCTTCTAGTTGTTCTTTTGATGTGGCCAATAAGACGATGTCATCTGCATATTTGAGATTGTTAATAGTCCTTCCACCAATCTTGAAACCTCCCATAAACCCCTGTAGTGCTTTCCTCATCACTTGTTCTCCTAAGATGTTGAATAAACATGGTGAGAGGTTACATCCTTGACGGACTCCTTGTCTTACGTTGAACCATGCTGATGTGTGATCGGCGGTCCTGACAGCTGCACGCTGCTGACTGTAGAAATTTCTCAGCAGCTGGATCAGGTATGAGGGAAAACCCATCTCCAGCATGGTTATCCACAATTGGTCATGTTGTACCATGTCAAATGCCTTTGTGAAATCAATAAAACAGAAATACAGTTCCTGGTTCCTTTCTTTTGCTTTCTCCAAGATGATTCGAAGGTTTGTGATCTGATCTCGAGTGCCTCTTCTTGGTCTAAATCCAGCTTGTTCTTGGGCAATCTCCCCTTCCAGCTTAGACTGCATTCGTTTTAATCTCACTCTCAACAAGATCTTGCTAGCATGTGAGACCAGTGCAATGGTCCTGTAGTTCTTGCACTGGAGCAAGTCTCCTTTCTTGGGCAATGGGATGAAAAGTGATTGCGTCCATTCTTCTGGCCAAATTCCAGTTTCCCAAACTTCCATACAGACCTCATGATGCTTATTCAATGTGGTCTCTCTACCAAAACCTGAGCAGTTCAACTGCTATGTCATCTGGACCCGATGCCTTTTGTGTAGCCATTTCTAACATAGCACGCTTGATTTCTTCCTTCAGTGGTGGTGGTTCCTTTTCTTGAACATCAATCTAAATGTTATCTTCGGCACCACTGTATAGTTCCTCACAGTAGTTTTTCCATCGTTGACACACCTTCTTTGGTTCCACAAGTTTCATCCCATCTTTGTCCTTGATGGCTACTGTGCGAGGCTGGAAAGGTTTGGTGGGCTTCTTTACTACCTGGAATACAGGTCTACTGTTCCCTTTCTTTGCATTTTCTTCCAGCTCACTGCACAAGTAGTCCAACTCAGCTTGCTTATCTCTTCTGAGCCTCTTTTGTACTTCACTTCGCAGTTGCCTGTAATCACTGGAAGACTTTGTTTTTGCTTCACGCTTCTTCTTAATCCACTCAAAGGTTTCACTGGTAATCCAGTTCTTGTGTTTGATGTGCTTCTTCTGTATTGTCTTCTTAGCAGCTTCTAGCATGACATTCTTCATTTGCTGCCACAGTTCATCTGGTGTGTGTGGTTCCTGGAGCCTTGCTAAGTCTTCAAATCTGTTTGCAGCCTCCACTTGGTACTGCAGCTTGAACTGCTCCTGTCTGAGTTTTCCAAGGTCCAGTTGAATTGGTTTCCTCACTTGTTTCCTTTTGAACCTCATCTTCAATGTCAACATCATGAGATTGTGATCAGAATCACAGTCTGCACTGAGGCATGTGTGTGCATTATTGATTTAATGTTTCCACTATTTGTTAATCAGGATGTAGTCAATCTGAGCTCTGGTCTCTTGATTTGGGCTCTTCCATGTGTATCTGTGCCTGTTGTGTAGATGGAAGAGTGTGTTGCTGATGATATTAGTAGTAGTAGTATAAATAAACTACAGCAGGACTTGAATGCTTGAATTAAACTGAACCAGTGATGCCGTGTGGTGAACGTTTTTAACAACAGAACTGCTTCTTTTTAAATGTCATTTTAGGACAATCAGATCAGTGGTGCCTGCCTACAATACGTGTTTCGGTTGTAGTTTTTTACATTTTATATGTAGTTTTTAAACTTTATATTTAAACTTTTTATACTCTAAAAAAATTAAATAAAAACAGTTGACTTTTAGAATAAAGTCATAATATTACACCTGTTTATTTTTATTTTTTAGAGTGGCCATAAGACGGTGTTGTATTAAAGTTTTAATTGTTCTTATTTTCTTTTTTATATTCTTAACACTTGTCTTTCGTTGTACATGTTACACTGACAATTAATTTTTTATATGTCTATTGTAGTCTTTTTATTATTCTTTTAGACTCCATACACATAATACTGTAGTCAGCTTTACTGCTGATTACTGGCACAGACACCACAGTACTCACAGTTCACTTCTCATCTGAATGTTTATTATACAAATACACAGTGTGGCAGAACTCAGTATCTCAGTATCAGATTTCAGTGAGGGATGACCTGCAACACCTCAACCATAATCCTCC
>BRDA01009923.1:22500-26019 GCA_036984385.1 Crenuchus spilurus
GGGATTGAGATCTGAGCAGTTTCTTGGCCATGGACCCCACATTTAAATGTCTTATTCCCTGGGTCATGTGGTTATGACTTTAGCGTTGTGACATGGTGCTCCATCATGCTGGAAATAACACTGTTCATCTCCAAACTGCTCCTGCATTGATGGGATAAGTTTCTCTTGTAGGGCATTTTGATTATTTATTCATGGCAGTGTTCTTAGGCTAAATTTGGAGTGAACCCGCTCCTGTAGAGGTGAAGCAACCCAACACATGAAAGGTCTCAGGATGCTTTACTGTTCGCATTACACAGGACTGCTCACCTTTTCTTCTCCTAACAATCATTTTTCAAGATGTCCCAAAACAGTCCGAAGGGCTTCATCAGACAAAATAACTTTATGAGTCCTCTGCAGTCCAGTCCCTACACTTCAGCAGAATGTCACTCTGTCCATCCTCCAAAAGCCTTTGTCTCACTGTGCCTTCAGATGTACTCACACCTGCACTATGCCATTCCTGAGTAAGCTCTGCACTGGTGGTGACCCGATCTCATAGCTGCATCCTCTTTAGGAGACGGTCCTGATGCTTCCTTGACTTTCTGGGTGCCCTGAAGTCTTCTTCACTGCAACTGTAACACTCTCCTTGAAGTTCTTTTCATGGCAGGGAATTACTTTGCAATTAATTGCAATTAATCTAATCTTCACAATCTAGAGTTCATACAAACTACCACCATAAAAACTGAGGCAGCAAACTTCTGTTTGTGCCATTCTCAAAACATCTGGCCACTATATACTTTCAGATTTAAAAATGCACTGTTAGCCATGTTAGCATGCTTTCTTCCTCTTCATCTGTCCAAATTGTTCCCATGAGAGTCAGTACCAGCAGTGTGATGCTATATTTACCTTCTGCCAGTGGTCAGTTGTCCAGGTCACACAGTTATGCAGGTTACACAGAGCAGTGCTGTTTGGTCGGAGTGAAGGATTACAGTGGCCATCCTCAGGACAGAACACCAACCTCTTCATCACACCTCCATCACAGCTTTTAGAGCACTGATCAGCATAAACACAAACACACACACACTTACAAACAACTTCTTACACTTGTTCAATCTAATCTACAACCAAACAATATCATCTGATGTGTTACAGTGAGAGAGTCAGACGTATTACAGTGAGAGAGTCAGAGGTGTTACAGTCAGACGTATTACAGTGAGAGAGTCAGAGGTGTTACAGTAAGAGAGTCAGAGGTGTGACAGTGAGAGAGTCAGAGGTGTTAGAGTAAGAGGTGTTACAGTCAGAGGTGTTACAGTGAGAGAGTCAGAGGTCTTACAGTCAGTCAGAGGTGATACAGTCAGAGAGTCAGAGGTGTTACAGTGAGAGAGTCAGAGGTGTTACAGTGAGAGGTGTTACGAGTCAGAGGTGTTACAGTGAGAGGTGTTACAGTGAGAGAGTCAGAGGTGTTACAGTGAGAGAGTCAGAGGTGTTACAGTGGGAGAATCAGAGGTGTGACAGTCAGAGGTGTGACAGTGAGAGAGTCAGAGGTGTGACAGTGAGAGAGTCAGAGGTGTGACAGTGACAGGTGTTACAGTGAGAGAGTAAGAGATGTTACAGTTAGACGTATTACAGTGAGAGAGTCAGAGGTGTTACAGTAAGAGAGTCAGAGGTGTGACAGTGAGAGAGTCAGAGGTGTGACAGTGAGAGAGTCAGAGGTGTGACAGTGAGAGGTGTTACAGTCAGATGTGTTACAGTGAGAGAATCAGAGGTGTTACAGTCAGAGGTCTTACAGTCAGAGGTCTTACAGTCAGAAGTTTTACAGTGAGAGAGTCAGAGGTGTTACAGTGAGAGAGTCAGAGGTGTTACAGTCAGAGGTCTTACAGTCAGAGGTATTACAGTCAGAGAGTAAGAGGTGTTACAGTCAGAGAGTCAGAGGTGTTACAGTCAGAGGTGATATAGTCAGAGGTGTTACAGTCAGAGGTCTTACGCTCAGAGAGTCAGAGGTGTTACAGTAAGAGGTGTTACAGTGAGAGAGTCAGAGGTGTTACAGTAAGAGAGTCAGAGGTGTTACAGTGAGAGGTGTTACAGTGAGAGAGTCAGAGGTGTTACAGTGAGAGAGTCCGAGGTGTTACAGTAAGAGAGTCAAAGGTGTTACAGTGAGAGAGTAAGAGGTGTTACAGTGAGAGAGTCAGAGGTGTTACAGTCAGACGTATTACAGTCAGAGGTGTTACAGTAAGAGAGTCAGAGGTGTTACAGTGAGAGAGTCAGAGGTGTTACAGTCAGAGGTTTTACAGTCAGAGAGTCAGAGGTGTTACAGTGAGAGAGTCCGAGGTGTTACAGTCAGAGGTCTTACAGTCAGAGAGTCAGAGGTGTTATAGTGAGAGAGTAAGAAGTGTTACAGTCAGAGGTCTTACAGTCAGAGAGTCAGAGGTGTTACAGTGAGAGAGTCAGAGGTGTTACATTCAGAGGTGTTACAGTCAAAGAGTCAGAGGTGTTACAGTGAGAGAGTCAGAAGTGTTACAGTGAGAGAGTCAGAAGTGTTACAGTGAGAGTCAGAGGTGTTACAGTCAGAGATGTTACATTGAGAGAGTCAGAGGCGTTACAGTAAGAGAGTCAGAGGCGTTACAGTAAGAGAGTCAGAAGCGTTACAGTAAAAGAGTCAGAAGCGTTACAGTAAAAGAGTCAGAAGTGTTACAGTAAGAGAGTCAGAAGTCTTACAGTCAGAGGTGTTACAGTGAGAGAGTCAGAGGTTTTACAGTAAGAGAGTCAGAGGTGTTACAGTGAGAGAGTCAGAGGTGTTACAGTGAGAGAGTCAGAGGTGTTACAGACAGATACATGTGAGTACAGTGAGAGTACCGGTTCCCAGGGTAAGTGTGTCCACTGCAGGCAGAGCTGGGTACTGCAGGGCAGAGTATGGGGGGGCCGAGGTGAAACAGCCTGGCAGTGAAATGGCCTAAGAGCCCGCCCAGTCTGAGAGTCCACACACTGAACATCACGCTGCCTCATACCACCAACACAACCTTCTGGACACTGTACACACACACACAGTACACATAAACACAAGTCAAACACACACCACACACAACACACACTTCTGTTACACCTAAATATTACAGAAACATAAGTGTATCAGTAAAGCATGGACTGGGACTGAGATAGGATGTAGAACTGTAGTGGAGGGGTAGAACATACTGCAGTAATGAACCAGAACACACTTTCTGAATAGAAAACGTCTAATTCTAACACAATGTACTGATGAGATAATCCTCAGCTGGTCCCACAGTGGGGAAATTCAGAGTGTCACAGCAGCAAAGGGACAGTGAAGTTCTCAGTAAGAGAAGATGTAGGTACTGAATAATATCTGTAAAAACAGACAAAAGTAAAACACATCAAACACAGCAGCTTTACGTCTGGATGGTGTGGCAGCTACATGGGGGGTAAACGTGTACATATGATGTCATTTAAATCAGACTTACACTAAAGTGTGCAGCACTGTGGCTCCCTCTAGTGGCCACTACTCTGTGTGTGTGTGTGTGTGTGTGTGTG
>BRDA01009924.1:8100-27880 GCA_036984385.1 Crenuchus spilurus
ATAGGTGTACTTAGGCGTATTTATGCGGCATCTCACAACAGTATTTCTGCGGTTCGCGTATCTACCGTCACGTACTGCCATCTATGCGCTTGGCGTCTTTATGACAACACTCTACGGCGTATTTATGCGGATTCATGTGGATAAAAACTTTTCTTAAAACGATCTCGTGTGTATGATATTATTTTTGAAAACGATGTAGGGGAGATATTGGTTTTTGTAAATACCTGGCTACGTGTGGACTAGGCCTTAAGACAGGGCAGTGGAGATGCTGTTCTGTCGAATGCTGTGTTTTCTCCAGAGGGAAGAGTGGCAGGCTTCCCTGTGTTGTTGTTGTTTTTGATCAGCCCGAATGAAACACGCCAGAGAGATGAGCCGTTGTGTCAAAGCAAAGACTGATTGTCTTAGTGCATTGTTTTGTTCTTGTTTCCTCAACTACACATGACTTCAAAGAAAGAACGTGCTTGTGCTAATTGTCAAACAAGCTGTACTCTCAGTAAGGATAAGCTGTCAAGTTGTGACTCCACTGAACATTGTTTATAGTTTCATCTTGTGTAAAACCAAAACAGCAATTTATCTGTCTGTATCCTAACATTAGATTTCCTCTGGACTGTTCCCATTCCATTTCCATTGGTCCTTTGCTTTTGCTCGGGTTAGATTAGCACCACAAGGTTAAAAGGCCTGGTTAATACTTAGTCTGAAATCCAAGTTCTTATTTTCTAGTGAATCAGATTACCACACCGACATGACATGGCAGGATTTACTGCATTTCCTCTTCAATTATGGTCCATGAAGTCAGTTCTTGGCCCTCCTCAGTTCTTCTGGGAAATTGTACCACATCCAGATGTCACTGCAGAACAATGAGAACAGCGAAATATAAAAACAGGTCAAGAGTTTGTTCCTGGAGTTCCTGATAATGTTATTTTGGGCCCTAATGTGTTCCATAGCGTATGGTAGTTATACTGCTTTTGTTGCTGCCAGTGACTAAGCAATGGTTTAAGTCCGGATGTCAGAACAAGACAAAAACAGCTGAATTCAAAATGTAGATCATGCTAGACTGCCAAAAGTCAACAAGCATAGCAGCAGCAGTCTGTTCTTGTGATTTAACTGCAACGCCAAATTTCAGATTTCTGCAGTTCAATTTCATCGCTAGACGGCAGTCAATTTTCTTGTCATTTTAGCTCAAATAGTGAAACGGAATTTGATTAAATTGATTGGAGAGGAATTAGTATGTCTGCCCGTCCTCATTACCCACACCACATTTCCCTTCTAATCTCATTTCATGGTTCTGCACCAACAGATCTTTGCGTCGGTGGAGAGTCGCTTGGGACAATGGCTCAGTTTACGTGGCCCCTGCAACATTATGAATGCATTATGAGTTCACCCCTTTCAACAATTGATTTTTCCATATAAAGACGGTCTTAATCTTCTCTGTAATTACAACATGGGGAGGGGTGTTGTCTTTTGGAGAGTGTGTATGTGTGGGCCTTTCTGTATTGCCTGAGAGCTCATCCATCAGGCAGTTAACATTTCACTGTCATACACTCCATCTTCTGCTTGACAGTAAACTGTAAGGATACACCCTAGGCTGTTTAAGGCATTGCGTCCTGGGCAAACTGTAGAAAGCACCGAGTCCTGAAATAAACTGGTGTTGCTCAACTCAGGGCGTGGCCATGGGGTGTACTGGGGTGGCAGGGGTCATCTGTATGCGAGTGTGTTAGTTTGTGGTGTCAGTTTGTGTGGCTGTATGTGGGAGATACACTTTGTGTGTTAGTGTGTGAGCGCGCTCAGTGGCCTCTTTATGCCCAGGCCCCACGCCTTTGGCTGTGAAACAATAGAAAGAACACAAGAGCCGCTATTCCACTCAGAACCCATAGCAGTGTTGATTCCTGGCCTCAGTGTACTCCTCCTACTGCAGAGATCTCTGCAGCATCCACACAGCCCAGCTCAGTCTGTCTAATGCAGACCCTGTAGACCCACTTTAAGGAGAATACATATTCCTATCTAGGGATGCACCGATCCAGCTTTTTCCAGTTCTGATACCGATATGACACTTGCACTTTGCATATCGGGCGATACCCGATTCCGATACCAATGCTTAATTACTAAACCGTATAATTCACCATGTGGGAAAGAATTATTACAAGTTTGTAAACTAAAGTATAACAAATTAACACAGAGATGTAAATGGACTGAACTGCTATTTATGTCATCAGTAAAATAATAAACAACTGTGCAGGACCTTGGCACAGCATTCATATTCAAAATACCAAAAGTACCAAATTATCGGATACCCGATCCAGCTAATATTGTTGATATTGGGGCTGATATCTGATCCTAATATCAGTTTGGTGCATCACTATTCCCATCACTGTAGGTGCCTGAGAAATGGAGCAAACAATGCATGTGTACCCCTTTTTTTTAGAGGGGGAGTCAATATAAGTTCGGGCGGCACGGTGGCTTAGTGGTTAGCACGTTCGTCTCTCAGCGCTGAGGTCTTGGGTTCGAGTCCGCATCTGAGCGGAGTTTCCATGTTCTCCCCGTGTCTGCGTGGGTTTCCTCCGGGGTCTCCGGTTTCCTCCCACAGTCCAAAAACATGGAGATCAGGTGGATTGGATACTCTAAAGTTACCCTGGTGTGTATGAATGTGTATGTCTGTGTATGAATGTATGTATGTATGTATGTATGCCCAGATATGGTTGGCACTCTGTCCTGGGTGATCCCCTAGTGCTCGATGCAGTCCTCCAGGTGGACGGTCACTTCCGGTTGAGAGTATGCTGTGCGTAAATGGCTGCCGCTTCTCGCCGGTGTGTGTGGCTGAGTGTGTGTAAATGGAGTGTGTTGATTGTAAAGCGTCCTTGGGTTTGAGAAAGGCGCTATATAAATGTAACAATCATTCATCATCATCATCAAGTTTTCATTCCCCAACTTTTCAGTCAGTGGTGCCTTTTATATGTCCTGGATGGAAGCAGAAAAGAAGAAAGTTAAATACAATTTTGTGCACTTTTCCCAATATTCCCTTGTCATTAAAGAGTCCGTACCCTCAACAGGACCACCACCACATGCACAGTTAGCAGAGTATATGCTTCTACAACATGTGATTATTACATATATGATGGAACATTTGAATAAGATGCTGATAAATAATGAATTATCTTCAGTTTTGTGCTAAACTCAGTTTTTGGAGACACAGATTCAGTCTATGAAAACAACCTTACTGCCCGTAGCCAAAAACAGCACAACAATAGCACAATATGGCCAAAACAAAGACCACGGCAGAACAAAAAATATAAAATACACTTTCACTTACGGTCAAGTTCATGTTTTTGCCAACAGGTAGATGTTGCCATCAAAAACATTCCTAATCCACTCTCTTGTATTCTGATGTTGTGCTCTATGTGTGCAGTTCTTTGTGAAATGAAATATATTTTTATATATTTTATATATAAATAAAATGGCAGATCTCAGTTCAAACATGTGGGTGGGGTTACAACTGTGGGGGGGGCATAACTGTGTAAAAAGGGCAGCGCAATCCTGAAACCCTCATTAAATGTAATGTTTTTCAGACCCAGACAGTTCAAAAAACTGACTATTACTATTTTTCACCATTTGTGGGTTGGTGGGCACTTCAGATACTCAAAAATAGTTAAGATTAGATTCAACTTTGCCAATGTTATTTACACACAACGGAATTTGACCTCCGAATTTAACCCATCCATGCAGTGAAACACACACACTAGTGTGAGAGCTGTGAGAACATGTCCACGGCACTCGGGGAGCAGTTGGGAGTTAGGTGCCTCGCTCAAGGGCCTGATCGAACTGGCAACCTTCCGGTCACAAGACCAGATCTTTAACCTCCAGGCCACAGCTGCCCCTTTTAATCTGCCCATGACTGCTCTCTGACGTTTGACTTGTCAACATGTTATTCTTTTAATCTTCCTGTTCATTACGAGCACATCTGTAACGTCATTGTTGATCATTAACGTAGCATACGGGTGTGCTGTTCTCTGCAGGTGTGTGAGCCCCACTCCGTGTCCCACCACGGCCCTCACTTGTGTGTTGCGGTGCTTCCCCTGCGAGCCGTCCTGGGCCGGCAGCCCCTTCCTGCACCGCCCTCCCACCCCGCCCATGGTCACCATGACACGTTCCAAGACCTTCCAGGCCTACTTGCCCAGCTGCCATCGCACCTACAGCTGCATCCACTGCCGCGCACATCTGGCCAACCATGATGAGCTCATCTCCAAGGTGACCCATCGTCTCCACAACTGTTGATCTGAGAGTTGCTTGTTGGTCTGGTGCAGGGACAAGTCTGAAACTGGAAAAAGAGAAAAACTGGAAAAAGTTCTTGAGAAAACATCTTGACCCCTGAAATATACCTTCAGTCAGCATCAGTCGCAGGAGTTTCAGCCTTTGTTTGTTTGTTTTACTTACTAATTGTAAAAAAAAATTTATTTTACTACAATATTTACTACAAAAATTGTAGTAAAACAAAAATAGCCCTTAAGATCATCAGAACACGGACGGGTCTGAGTAAAATGTGGCTGTATTTAAGTTAATGTCATACCGAATCGATGTAAAAAGTGAAAACTTGACTTTGAAGTGCAAAATTGGAAAGAAAGTCCGATTTGTTCAGAGCTTTGGGAACAGGAATCATACGTACATGGCATTTAATGTATGCAAACATCATCACAGAAAATTTTAAAAGGCCACAGATTATTCTTTCATAGACTACAAGACATTTCACTTCCCTTGTCATTTTGAATTTTTGATTTTGATTTTTTATTTGTGCAAAAGTTTCTATTCTGAAAGACTTCGCAATGGCGGAGTTTCACAAAAATGTTGAAAAGTCCCTTTTGAGGAGCAGGCAAGAACAAATATTGTTAGAACAAGGTAGCCTGTGTTTCAGATTGGGGTCAGATCAGCAGATGTTCTTGGCTTCAGCATTTAACACTGTATAGTTTTAGACAAAAATGTGTTGTGTGAAGCTCATAAGCTTTTGTTTTGTTTTTGTTTCTTTTGTTATTATCTTAGTCCTTTCAAGGAAGTCAAGGAAGAGCCTATCTCTTCAACTCGGTGTAAGTATTGAGTACATGATGAAGAGCTTAGACCCTTGATCATATCCTTGTATAATATCTCTTTGTGTGTCTCTCTGCAGGGTAAATGTAGGCTGTGGACCAGCAGAAGAGCGAGTGCTACTCACTGGCCTGCATGCGGTAGCAGACATCTATTGTGAAAACTGCAAAACCACACTGGGATGGAAATATGTGAGTGAACGGTGACAGATATACATTCATGTTTACATGCAACACACACCTCTTTTGCTCTATATTTGTCCACCGGTATGTTGAAGAGTCTGCAAGGGCACCTATTCACAGTCACAACAAACGGGGACGCATGTGGTCAAGGACACCAAAACAGATAATCCTGTGCTATGCATAACGTAGCTATGCAAAGCCATCCACCCGCTCAAAGTCCGGCTTACATTCGCCACATGGTGTCTGTTTTCATCCAGCAGCTGCGCCACATTCCAATTGTCATTTCCACGGATCTGCAGTTCTGGATTTCCACTAAGGCCTGACACCTGAGTTATTAGTTGTCTTGTGGGTGTGTGCAGAGACCCAAACACCAGCTCCTGCACACATGCAGCAATACAGCCCCATCTACACACCCCATACTGACTCAGTTATTTATAATAAGGTCAGATATTAATATGCCCCGTGAGGGCGTTCAGATGCCACAGTGTCAAAAAGGCAGAGTGACCTACTGAACTGCTATGCTGTGAAATTTGAGGTGACCCATCCAAGGCCTGTACCATCTGTTTCTGAAAGAGTAGGACAAACAGAATGTTGTGGTCTGTAGAAAGGCATCATATGGCATAGATTTATTTATTTTTATATATAATTTTTTTTTTCCAATTTTATCCCCTTCCCAATGTAGTAGTAGCCAGTTAGACCATCCCCTCCAATGTCCCTGACTCTAGGAGGGTGAAGACAAGCACAAGCCTCCTCTGTTGCGTGTGATGAGGCCACCGCCTCTTTTCAAACTACCACTGATACCAAGGGCGTAACTTTGGGTCCAGCATTGGGGGGGTTGAGCTGTCTGCCTATTTATTAATTTATTTATTAAATCATTTACTTTTCTAAAAGGATTCAGGAAATTTTGGGTTAACCGTATTAGAAATACATTGTAATGCTTTTACTATGTATTTATTTAACTTTCTTTGTATTTACTCTGCACCTTAAACAATTAAGAAATGCTGAGCTAGCTAACAGAGCTAGCTAAAATACCTGGACTGGTATTCATAGTGTGTCTGATACACAGCGGCATAGTTATTCAGTCATCAGCTAACAATACATATACATTTACCTCATTTTGATTTTTCCGCTTTTTACAAGGGGGTGTTGTCGACCAACAATGAAAAAATGTTTTTTGTCCACTTTTTGGTGCTCTTTTCGTTTTTTCTTATGACACCCACTCCCCCAGCAGCTGCTTGCACAAGCAAGCAAACGGTCAGGGTTGCCAGGTCCATCAAAAAATATCCAGTCCAAAGTCAGTCTAAAACCCGCCCTTCAGAAGCTTAAACTAGCCCAAAGTATGTCTGTCACACGTTTGAAGCAAATGGAAAAACAACTATGAGTGTACGACTTAGTATTTTGTTTATAAGGGATTATTTTTTTTTATTACGCTTGAATTTTCACCTGCGACTGGATTTTCAAACAAGTCCAATTTGGCATGAAAACCACGAACCTGGCAACCCTTCAAACGGCGAGGCGCTGCTGCTTGGTGGAGGTTGAATGATACCAAATGTTTGTGGGGAAAGAGGGGGTTACATTACCAAATGATTAAACATGCTAGTATTTTACCCAAAATTGATCATGAATATAGAAAATTAACAAGTTATTCATGAAAGATGTTTTTGTAAATTGAAATTATGTGACTTTATTGGGGGGGTTATAGTGATTGGATCAGATTATTGTGGGGGTCATAACCCCCCTATCCCCCCCGCAAATTACGCGCATGACTGATACACAGTCACTGGGGAGCCAATGTGCTTGGAGGAGAGCGCAGGATTCCCAGCTCCGAATGGACCAATCAGTAAACACCTGAGCCAGCAGACAGTGTAATGTGAGAGTGATGGGGAGAGAGAGCTCCATCTACCCGTTCAGAGAGAGCACTGCCAATTTTTGCTCTCTTGGGCCCCGGCTGTTGATGGCATGACTGGGATTTGACCTTGCGAGCCTCTGGTCATAGTGTCAGCGTCTTAGCCTGCTGAGCCCCCAGACTTGATGTTTTTTAAAGCATGTCCATTCTGAACTGAAAATCTAATTCCACTGTTTCAGCTGGTTTTCCATCAGAGACACTTTACGTGTTGATGAAGCAACCGGAGGGAATGACCTCAATACTGAATTTGATGGAAACACTAGACTGTTTCCCTGTATAAAATTCACATACATTTATTAGTAATTGAGCTACTGATAACTTGGTGCTGTGGATCCTGTTCTCCCTCTTCAATCCTCACTCTGCTCTCCCTGTCCACATCTCTTCAGGAGCATGCCTTTGAGAGCAGCCAGAAGTACAAGGAAGGGAAATTTATCATCGAGCTGGCCCACATGATAAAGGACAACGGCTGGGACTGAGCTGATGGAGTTGGGAGTGAGCGTATGGATGAAGCCAGTCCAGTCTGTGCTTGTGGGGGTGAATGAGTGATGCTGGGTTGATGTTGCTTTTTCCTCCTGAGTTCTACCTAACATCCTGCCCACACACACACACACACACACTCTTTGTCCCTGGGGTGGAGACGGGTGGGGCCAGGAGCAGAGGAGAAGGCAGTCTTAGGAACAATGCGTGTCTGATGGAGTGTGTGTGGGTGTGTGTGGTTGAACAGATGGACACATCCAGTTACAGGTGTACAGACATGTACAGCGAAATCTCCACACACATAGACCAACACCTTAATAGACACTTGCATGTCTCTCTCGTCCTAGCCTCCGAGCTTCAGACAGCCCTTTGTGTGTGCGCGCATGTCTGGGTGCCACACTGCGCTTGGCAGGTCCATAGCCGTTGGGGTCGTAGAGTTGAAGGGTCTTTCTCCACACTGGGTGAATAAAGAGAAGGCTAAGGTGATTAGCCCAAATCCAGTCGAGTGTGGCTACTGCCAGCTAGGCCAGCGAGGATAGGTCTCTGAATGGGCCTCTGATGAACTGACCAATGAAGGAGGCCCATATGAGGGGCTGAACCAGTCCAAGATGGCAGAGAGAGAGATTTTAAACAAGATCGCCCTGCCTTTGCCATTTACATGACGCTAACATCTCCCCTCCATTTAGAATAGTGCTCCTTTGCCCTTGCTTACTAAACTGAACGTTAACCTGTGTTTGTAGCCGGTTACATGGTGTTGTACCTGAACCTCCCCAGTAGTTTGTGCTCAGTGTTAGCCATCTGTGCTGCTTCCACTCTTCACTGTGTAATCAGTTCTACCATCTTTAGCTGAACTTAAAGAAATACTCCAGTGGTTTTCAAACTAACAGCACCTGTGTAGCACGTTGTTGATTACCGTGGACAGTCATTCTGACCCGTTTCCCTGTATTCAGTAAAAGAACAGAACTTGACTCAAAACATGCTTAAAACAGAAGCCAGTGTGGAAGGAGTCTGAGCCGTCTGTTGAGTACAGAAGTCTATTGCTGAGTGAAACTGACAATACAGTACAGATAGCTGCAGCCGATAAGAGAGGTTGTGGCGGTGTTCCTTTAAGAGCTGGGGAGAGCGAGTTTTTCCTTAGTACAAAACTAAGAACAAGGTTTTTAGATTTTCTCTCAATGGAAGATCATGTTTGGAATCCAAGGAATACTACCAAGAGTACTGAAGTATTCCAGAAAATCCCAGAAAATTCCAACAACCCAACCAAAGAAGCCACCCATCAGTGATTAGCTAGCCAAACCGAGAATAGCCAGAGTAGTGAAATGAGGAATTATGAGTAGCTGGAAGCCGAGCTTGACAGCGTTTCTCTCTCGTGTGAAAATGCATTACTTCTTTTGTAAATGACAGATTAATATATAAGAACATATACATTTATATTAATGAGAGGCACCATTGTGTGTGTGTATCTGTGCATTTCTGTAAATAGTAACGTGTAAGGTTTGTTATTTATGACTATGATCATCGTTTTAGCCTTTACCATGCTTTCTGTCTGAAGCCCTAAGTGGGTGTAAAATATTTGCTACTTTTTTACTCTTGAAACATGTTCAGATTTTAGTGTCTTTTATAAAAGGATGAGGAGATGATGATGACTACTGGAGCTTCATCTAAATGAAAATAAAAACTCTTATCTTGAACGCCTTTGTCGTTACTCTGCCTTTATGTAACATTACTGGTTTAATCCTAAAAACACATATTGGTTTTATTCTAAACATATAAAGTACGTCCACGTGATCGATTTATTGTGTTATGATGGTGTTTTGAATGTTCTGACAACATAAAGATGACATTTAGGATGCAGATCATGTTTACTGTTACAGATTACAGCTCTGAAGAGTGTGAGGGATGAAAAAGGAATAGACGTCATTCTGACTGACACAAATGAATATACAGATGTAGACAACACTCTTGACGATTAGGTCATAATGGAAAGATGCTAAAAAGCCACGATGGTGTCTGTATTGTTCTTACATGCTCTGCTTTTGCAAAGCATCCGCCAGACTCTGAGCTGCCCAACCATCTCCTGTTTACAGCGGCAGATGGCTCCGTGTTTGAGTTTCACTGGAGACCAGGTCTCCTAGCAACTGGGTTTCTCTTCCCTCAAGCTGCGGAGGAGGCTGAGTATGTGTATGTGTGTGTGTGTGTGTGTGAAGGGTTGGTGTCATTCAGTGTCTGGGCCCCAGTGTTAAATACACACACAGACACACACACACACACACAGAGCTCAGCAGCGAGGGTTGTCTAAGGTCTCAGAGAAGTGGGTGCGTGGGTGAATAATACATTCTATAGTTGCTAATGCTCTCTCTGCTGGCTGAAGGGCAGCAGAGTTAGAGGAGGGATGGTAAAGACAGAGGTCCAGAGCCAGAACAAGTGAGTCTTTCATCTGCAGGCTTTCCAATTAGTTAAAAACCTCAACTGACCCTTAAAGTTATACCACTTCAAACTTCCAACCAGGAATCTCTGTGCAAGACGGCGCATGTAGGATACATGAAACAAGAGGTGTTAAACAACTTAATCTCTCTCTTTGTTACATCTCTAGCCACTTATAACAGGCATTGGGCAGGTAATGAGCTACATCAGTAATAATTTATGCAAAAAAAAAGGAATAAACTTCTAAATGCTCTTAGTTTTTAGAAACGTCGTGAATTCTGTAAATGAAGCTAAATCTGCACTATTCATTCATTCAAACATGAGACCACAGCAAAAAATAAACACAAATTAAGCACTTTGTCACCAGTATAATGTATAACTAAACCTTTAGAGAAAGCTGGAGTAATTGAAATTTCCTTTTTTAACGTGTGCTCCAATTAGAGCTGGGCAATAAATAGAAAATTAATCAAAACCAACATTCAGAACGTAATCTTGTCCGTGTCAATTATTTCCATTTTTATTCTGTTAATACTTTCCCCACTGTGTTCATGTACTGTCCACTTCATTGCTACCATGTGTATAGGCACAGGATTCCGACCCATCCAGTCTGCAACAAGGAAGAAACATGGCAGAAAACTCAACTACCAAGCCAACTGAGCATGTTGTACCAAAGAGAAAATGCTGTGTCCATCATTTGGGCTTCTGTGAAGATGACACAGATCAAACAGAACAAAATAACTGTTCATTAATCAAATGAAATAAAATGTTTAATTAAATCATGATACCGATTTGAGTTAATATCGCTCAGCACTAGCTCCAATATTTGAAAGATTGATGATAAAATGTATCAAGTCTATAATGTCTGCATCATCTAAAGACCTGTACTGGGCTTTACTTTGGGCCTCATTTATCAACCATTCTTACCTAGAAATTTCTTAAACCCACTTACACAATTTACATGAAGATTCTGACATTATATAATAATAATCAGCTTTAATATATGGGTTCATTACATAGACCTTATAGAACCGTTTAAAAGTGATTTTATATACATAATCAGCAACCTGGGGTCACCTTAAGGCCATTTTACTATATGATTTAAAACTAAAGGACACTATAAATAGTCACTTGTTTTGCACAGTCATTGTATGATGGAAACATCAACCCTAAATTAAACAAGTACTAAAGCCCTGAATAAATTCATCAGCCTTAAAAGTTTACAGCGGGTTGATGTTCTGCTTTATACTACAGAATAAAAAGCCCTCCACACTCTTAGAGAGCAGTCAGGCAGAGGTGCAGTTTGCCACTGCAGCCTGAGCTCTCTGGGGAAGAGGTGAGTCAGCTGAAAACTAAAACGCTCAACGACCAGCACAAAGCAGAGGGCGAACAGCTCTCATGTTCGATAGACAGCGAGTGGTGGGCAAGCGAGACGGCAGCCGATACGGATCAGATTGTGCTTGTACACCACCAGAAGGGCAAGCCTCTGGGGAGAAACCTGCTTTTTTTGGCAGATGACTTCATATCTGCATCTGCTTTTGGGAAGCAACTCTAAGCCTAGAGGCAAAACATCACAATTACAGGAAATATGCAGTGCTTTGTGATCAAAAAGTGAATGACGGGTAGTGTGTCTAGCATATGTAATGACTCCATTCCAATTAAACATGTCATTTGTATGAAACCACTTCCCACAAACAACCTCATTACAGAACATCACTGTGATACTAGTCATTTTAGAGCCTCAGACATAAAAACTGAAGATGTTCACACCAGACATAATGCAATGTAGCTGTTAGTACAAAATACTGCATTTTATTAAAGATATTTTGGCTGCTCTGGGTATAGTGGCTGCCCATTACACAGCACGGTACCCAGAAAGTACAGTATGTGCTGATGCTATAAGAGCTCCTTAATTGCCTGGTAAGTATTTAGCTCTGCATAAGCACAAATCACAAAGACCTGCTTTCAAAGTATTACAGCACAGTAAGCATCACGAAATGCAGTGACTCGACTCCATTTACTGCATGTTTACACGTTGAACATTTGTGCAAAATGTAAAATACTGTCATATGTGAAGAGGAGTCTGAGACTGAAAGCTTCACAATGTCGAAACAGGATTACACTCCATATAAAGTACAGATCATGTGATATCAAACCAGTTGTATCACCCTAACGTAACTGGTCAGGATATACACCAGACTGAAAGCCAATATTAGTATTTTCTCTTTGGATTAGTGTTAATTCCTGATTTTTTCCAGTGGAGTGTAAGGATTGTTTCAACATCTATATTTAATCACTGTATGAGGACAAGTTAGTGAAGTAAATTAGATTAACTTTGTCTCTTTCGTCTTCGTTCATGAGTAGTAGGCTAGCGTCAATGTTTAATAATCAACAGATGTTTAATCAGCACTGTGATTTTTCAGCCATCTGGTAGCTCCAACTCCAGGCCCCATTTCAAGAAGTCAAGATGCTGGTCATCATTTCATGAATGGATGAACAGAAAACCAAATAACTTGTATTAAAATATTGTTACAATAACATGTTTCTTTCTATTCCTATAAAGTTACGATTACAAGGTTACGAAATACAGGTCCTGTTTTGACGGCAACAATAACAGATCAAATATCACTAGTGTACAGTGATACTGATGAGCATATTGGATATGTCTAATCCAACAAACAGCCAGGCAATATTGTTGTAATTCTAGTATGCTCTGGGATAGGGATTACAATGAGTTTAATGTTGTAATGGAATATGCATTTCCTCATTGAGTAGCCTTATTTTGATGGAAAGTGTTTAGGAGGTGGTATGTCCTTTGTACATGTTCTATAAAAATTTTAATTTTCTCTTTAAAATTGTCTAGATTTCTGCAAAAAATCATCAGATTTTGACACAAGTTATAGAAGTAGACAATACTTGGTCATTTATTTATTGAGGAAAATGATCCAGTGACATATTTGCAAGTGGCAAAAGTATGTGAAACTCTAGGATTAGCAGTTAATTTGATGGTGAAATTAGAGTCAGGTGTTTTCTATCAATGGGATGACAATCAGGTGTGAGTGGGCGCCCTGTTTTATTTAACAAACTTTATAAGTACTTTATCTACTTTTAGGAGAAATCTGTTGTTTTAGGTCATATTTATGCAGAAATATAGAACGTTCTAAAGGGTTCACAAACTTTCAAGCACTACTGTAAATATTAGTATATTGTATTTCTGGAGGTGTGTGTGTGGATGGGGGGAGTTCAAAGAATTGTGTCTCACTGTCAAAAGGAAATAGTGAAAATATGAATTGAAATGCTTTATTGGGTCAAAATCTACATCTCACTAATAGCTGTTAAGCCACACTTTAAAAGGTGACACCACCAAACAGATTTGGACTTTTTCTGATAAATGTGTATTTTCAGAAAAAAAGCAGTGCTTTGCTTTGATAGGAAAATATAACTGACAAACTGCTTCTCATCTGTTTTGAGCAGAGGCTGGTGCCCCCATGTGGTAGAAAACAACATTATGGCCCTTTTCCTGAATTTTCTCTCATTGGAATTAAAACAGCTCCAAAACAACCCCCACCCCACCACCCAAAGTAGTTAAATTACTATTGTTCTGGACAATATAGACTTACACAACAGAATGACCCTTAATATGATATTAAAATATAATTACTCAACACTGTATAATAATCTTTTGTTGATGTGCGCAAACTGCTATGGCCAATGCATTTCATTTTACAGAACCACCAAAGCCCAAAAATGTAGCAATTAGCGAATTAAATTGAATAAGGACCAGTAATGTAACAAACATTATACTCAGTGGTACCACTAAGCTTCCATTCAAGCTTGGACATTTTTTTGTAGCACATCTCCCAAAACGTTAATGTTGAAGTTCATAATTAATTTAATAAATTAAATAAAAAGGTAACTGACTTATATTATGTATATTAACTGGACAGAAAGTGATATTTCAAGTCATTTCGGCTGATCAGTGTGACTTGTAACTGATGAAAATCAGAAATCTAGAATCACAAATGATTAGAACATTTAAATTTCCAGTTTGAGTAAATTGCTACTGAAAGTGTAAACATTAAGGTAGGTATATACTCCCAAAAAGTCAGTTGGCTTCCATGCAATCTTTCAAGCATGATATCTCTGGTATTTTTTAAGATTTCTCTTTGATTTTTGGAGTACTGATACTTTATATATTTCTTCATGGGATGATCTCAGCATTTTTTGATCAAACCTTTGTAAGTACTAGATTAGCAGGCTTGAATATTTAATTAGGTGCGGAAAAATGACAAAAATGGAAACTTGTCTTTATCTTCAATATGTTTCATCTGTATTTAATTTCCTTCCATCAGGACATGAGTTTATTGGTTATAAATAAAAGTCCAAAAAATAAAGTCAAAATCTTTAGTGGTTTTTGAGATATACCTTTTAGAAAATACATAACTTTCTGCCTCACGGTGGCCATATTGGATGCTAATTTGCATAATTTATGCAAATTATGTAACCTAGGAATTATTTGCCATTTACTGATTCATATGGTTCAAAAAAACATTATGAATCATTTAATGTTAGACATTTTAGTTTGGGAGTATATACCTACCTTAAAAAAAGGCCTAAAACATGTCACTTTATGTCCAATTAATATAAAATATGCCAGTTTACATTACATTATGAACATTTAATTTAATTGGAGATACACTAGTATTCCCTGTCATTTCAAAACATTTTGTTAGTTTTATAAGAGGCTATGCATCAAATACACCCAAAAATGATATAATGAGAAATGTCACTGATGACAAACAAAAAGGCAGCTGTGGTGCTAACAATTGTAATGTGTTGAAATATTTATTGAAAATAAACAAAAAGTAAAATAAAAAACCCACATATAGTTTTAGTACATCATACAAAGATATTTTCCAAAATGTTACTGTGTAGTCGGTTCTCTTACTGACTGGCTAAAGTGAGAGGCAGTCGGAAGGCTGGAAGATATAAAACTATGAACATGAAATGAAGCAAGGAGAGAAGATGTAAAAAAAAAAGCAGAAGAAAAAAACCCAAAAATGAAGACAGAGATGGGAGGTGAAGACACACCGATTAAATTAAATACCCAGTGTCACAACTTTATACGGACAGACAAAGCAGTGCAACAAAAGACAGTGAAGGTGTTAAGACATAAGAACATATACTGGGCCTTCTCAATCATAACCTCACACTCACTCAGTCATTTCAGACACAGTTATTAGTATTCATAGAAAACTCTCACACACAATCCTCACACACACTTGCAAACACATAGAAAACTCATGGTATACCCTCCTCAGGCCAATGGTGATGCACCATCTATTCTGTCTGATCACATGTAATTCATATGAAGTTGGGCTGTCTGTCTGCTTACTTTGCTTTGCAGGGTGGCTGAGGTAACCATGGTTTTGTAGTTAAGTGAAGACTTCAACTTCCTGTGTCAGGGTCAAGCTTATGTATTTCAGGGCCCCGTTATGGGCTGTGCTGACAAGACAGTGGCGGTCTACAAGGCTATCTGGTCTAGATTGCTTCAGCAGGGGCTAGCACATCTCTTCACAAGCCTCTTTTTGTGGACACAGCTGGAGAGCATTGTGTTGGAAGCTCTAAGATGCATCACAAACCACAATCAGTGATATAATCCAACATGGCAACCCTTTCCCTGTTTGTAAGGGAATTGTCATCAGATATCACTACAACAGGCTACAGAGCTGAGAACAAAAACAAAATTCAAAATGAAGTCTGCTGCTATTTCTCAAGCATTAAAGGTTTACTGAGGGAATGTGAACTCTGACCCTTTTCCCTTTGGAAGGCACGGATATCTCCTCACCCGTGTGCTGATGACTGTGTGGATGTGGAACCGGAAGTAGAAAAACGGGCATCAACAGACACACCGGTAAATTTAACAGCACTTGACAAGAGTGTGAATGCAGGCTGCCGACATTGGCCTAAGAAAACATTCTCCTTGACGACCCCAAAACCACTGATTACTGCAACCACATCCACACCACTAAGATAAAAAAAATGCTCAAAAATCATAACTTCTCTAAAGTTATCTTTGAGTGCAGAAACTAACCCTACATCCAAGGAGAGTGTTATCTACCAAATCAGAGCCTGGTGTCCTGTGTGCTCTTATCAGAAAGTTCTCCTTTCCAGAAAGGAGGTCACAAAAACAGTCAGTCACTTTTCAGTCATGGACTTGAAAGTGGATGAAGCACATCATGGCTGACAGATCATGTGAACACAACATGAGGGAAAGATTCTGATTTCTTTCCCACCAAAACATGATCTGCATATTAAAAGCAGTTATTAAACAGTTAAAAGCCCGATGTTTTACAACTAGTCAGGATTTGTTTTAAAGAAACTACATCTGAGGACAATAATTAAAAAACTAATAATTAAAAAAGAGCAGAAAAAACACACAAACTGCGACGAACGGACACAGAAAAGTAAGCAAGCGAAAGAGAGTTTGAGTTTTAGTTCAGCTCTCAGACAGTCGCTAGTGTTTTTGAATGTTAGTCCACAGTGGGGCATTTTTTGTGTGGGCCTAAAAACTCTCTCTATTAGCCCAGAGTCCAGAGCAAGGCCACTGCTGGAGTGGGGGAGTAGGACAGGACAGTCTGGAGAAGGCTGGGACCAAGCCGGGAGCCTCTCTTGGTGGGGGAGTTCAGGGCCTGTGAGGCAGAATAGCCTTCAAACCGGAGGTGCCTGCACACTGAGGAATGAGTTCTGGAAGGGAATGTGGAAATCACACACTGCTGCTGCTTGGGAAGCGGTTCAGGGTTCGGAAGGTCACGGCACAGTGTCAATAACAACTCCCGTTGGCGTGACTGCTTGTCCTCGTGCAACACACTCTGGAATTGTCCTAACATGTGGAGGGGGTCGTATGTTGTTATCAATGGAAAAAGTGAAAAGGAGTAAATCTCAAATAAAAAAGCTTCCAGATTGATGAGCCTGCAGTTCTCCCTCTATCCACTGCGGGGCATGTCGAACACATTCACCACTGCATTCCAAGCTCCATTTGCTTCCTCCCATCAAGTGATGTCATGTCCTCTTTCACTCCTACTGGAAGTTTCCTCACTCCACAGGCAGGGGAGGAATTTCATTTTTAAAAAAGCACCTTTTAATTTGGCTTTTTCATTTATATGCTTAAAAGATAAGAGAAAGAGTTGAAGTGTAGGATGAAAAGGGAAGAGGGAGAGGCATTGGGATGAGTGAGAGTAGAGAAACTGCTGGAAAGCAGCAATGAGCCCAGGTTGAGCTGCTGCACACCAGAACATGTCTCAGCCAGTTCCTATGGAGATAAGACAGGAGACAAGGGAAAAAGGCTTTTAACATGTGGATGCATGCACACACACACCTACACCTTTAATTACTTTTCTTTCCTCGTGGCCATCCAAACACACATTCATTGGAGTTTTATTAAGTCAGTGTTAATGTGCTGTACTGTGCAAAAGCACTGATAATTATTATATATACACAAGTCATTTATCTGAGTAGTATTCACTTGCTTGAGCAAAACTAAACATACAAATTGTAAATAAACATTAATAACAACAGTACGGACTGTGATTTTATCTGTTACCTTTTATAATACATCATTTAAATTCACAAGGTGTCAGGAAAATAAAGCATTGTGGCTATATACTTTTTACCATTTCCCAGATATTTTATATTTTTAGAACTGAGTAAAATTAAAAAGTGTGACTGGTGGAGCTTTAAATGTCAGAAAGACAAAAGATCTCACCCTCATTCTCCTCACCCCAACCTTCTGCCACCCCGGCCAGCTCATAGTGTTTCTTCCTCAGCTCACCCAAACGCTCACGCTCTTTCTGTAGCCGTGTCTCCAGCTCTAATACACGCACCTGTAACATACACGAGAGGGTCTGACTGTACATGTGTGCACACATGTAAAGACGGAAAGACAGACAGAGACACTATTTTTATTACCTGAGAGTCCATTTCTTGCCTCTTGATCTGGGTAAGTGTCATGCTTGAGAAGTCCATTGTATCTGGAAAGCCAAAATAGGATACAGATATCCATTATAATAAATGAAGGAAAACTGAAGCTCAGCAGAAACACCAGATGCACAAACTATAAACAACACATGCCAGCTTAGCTCAGATTAGACAACACTGATAGCATTCTTTGGTCAAATGCTCAGCATGAACTGTTGTTTTGTATACAGAGCTGTGATGCTTATACTAGAGATGCAGTGATACAAACATTTTCGGCTTTGTTCTTAACTGTGAACTGATTAGTAAGAAACAATAGCACAAGCTACCAATATACTATTAAGACAATCCTGTAAAATGTGAATGTTTGAAGTACAATAGTTACACACAATGTATATTTTGCATAACATAAAAGCAGGAAACCATAAAACGTATTTAAATGCAGTATTTTAACTGAACTGAAAATACAAATAACTTTCTGTACATTTAAATCTTGAATAAAAGCTGTCCAAGCTGTACGTCTAGCCATTGTCACAATGACGACAAGATATACAGGTTGTCTTTAAAGTTCAATAATGAGAAATAACCATTGATTTACATTCTAATTTAAGCAGATAAGTCAATGGCATTGTACTGAAAAGTCCGTTAAAAGCAGTGGACAGATTTCATCTCTGACATCTCTAGAGGCTGCGCTAAACATAAACAGTGTGCATAACTGTTGTTAAATATGGAACAGGGACAAAGTGACAGTAGAGGTCAGCAGGAGCTCAAACGTAGCCACAACCACACACTCACCAGTCTCCTCAATTTGGGACTTTCCAGACTTGGTTGAAGCCACAACGCCTGCAGTTGCCTGAGTGACTCCTCTTGAGGCCTGCTGCAGACGAATGAGGTTTGGACTGTCCTTGTCTGCCTTCACCTGCATGTGTTTGACAGACAGACATCACGAGGGAAAGAGGATAAAAAACATATTTGTAAATAATGCAATAATAATGCAATTTTGTTTCTGAAAATTCCCTCTATGATCAACTGACTCGCTTTCTCACTCAGAACAGTCTAGAAGACCCAAACCAGTCAGCCTCAAATAAACGCACTCTGTACAGATTTGCTCTCATTGCAGTTACAAAGAAGCTCCATGCTGCAAGATCAGGCAAACTATCACCAGTCCTGATTCTCTTTGACCTCTCTGCAGCCTCCTACAGAGTCAACCACAAGATCCTCCTGTTCATCCTCACCAGTCTTGGAATCAACAGCTCTGCACTGTGGAGGTCTACATCTTACCTGAGGGAATGCTCTCATATGGGGGCCACATCTGCACCATCCAGACTTTCTACTGGTATACCACAAGGCTCAGTGCTTGGCCCTCTTCTTTTTCATACTACATTCATTCTCTTAGTGAAGTAATATGCTTTCAGGGGTTCTGTTACTACTGTTATGCTGAGGACACTCAACACTGCTTTTGTTTCCCACTTTGACACCCATGTTGCAACTCGCATCTTGGCATGTCTTGCTGTCGTCTCATCATGGATAGCTGCAAATCACATGAAATTAACCCCAGCAGGACCGAGCTGCTGTACATCCCTGGAACTACAGGTCTTTTCCACAATCTTTACATCACCTTTGTGACCATAATTGGGCACAACCATCTGTGTAGACACAAAGCCTTGATGTGGTTGTGGATGACCAGTTATCACTCTTGAATCATGTTGCAAACCTGACTTGGTGCTTGTTCAGTTGTTTGTCATTTCAA
>BRDA01009924.1:27980-43051 GCA_036984385.1 Crenuchus spilurus
AAACATGTGTATAACAAAACGTGTAATTGCAATAATTTTCTGGGGGAAATACTTCATTTTCTGGAAAAAATTCAGGGGTGCCAACACTTTCGGCCATGACTATAAAATCTATATCTATATTCTATTTATATAAAAAAGCTAAGAATTTTTTCCTGAGTAAATACCAAAGCATTTTTGTAATTTGTTCTGTATAAGAACATCTGTTAAATGCTTTAAATGTAAAAGTTAAAAGTACTTGTCTAACAATTCAACAGTATGTTTCTACCTTTGAGGCTGCTACAAGCTGGGCTGTGCTGGCTGCAATTTCATGCGAACACACCATCAGCTCCTCAAATTTACCCTTTCCCTGCACCACCAGATCTGCTGCATCACTGCAGAAAGAAACACATACAAGAACAGTGTTTACAATTTTGATAGTGATGCAAAAACCTTTCTGACAATTATAGTGCAAATTTACAACTTACACCATCACAGTGGCGCCCCAGCCCACAGCCTTGGAGGCTGAGATGAGGCCTTCGGTCCAGCGGGAATTCTTGGCATAGAACTCTTTTATAGATGCTGCCCCCTAAGATCAGAGATAAAGTTTTCTAATTAGAATGTTATACTGCAATGACAACCTTATAGAATCTTCGATCACGTTCAATCCATATGTTGCATCTATGGTGTTAATCATGCTAACCCTGCCACTCTCCACAATGTCCCGCTGCAGGTCTTTGGAAGCCAGCACCAGCACTTTGATAGCCTGCATGAGCTCTGTACAGGAGGCCAGGATCCTGCAGGGGGCGACAGAGAGAAGAGTTAATTCTCCAGTGCTATAGACACAGGTCCTCTAAAGTTCTCTCTCACACAGACAGATATTCATATCTTTAGATAATCTGAGTACATGTGAACATGATGACAAAAGTCTCAATGAAAGAATATGTTAGAGAATGATGCGTTTCATCCATGGAGGGATGTGAAAGATACATGTCCAAAAAAAATCCACATTCACATCACTGAGGGTTACCTTTCATTCACTTCCATCTTAATGCCAGTGTCAACTGCTCGGGACTTGTTCAGCATGTCCTGTAAATAAAAAGAAATACAGCTGCAGTCCAAATCCAGCTCAATATTCTTATCATATACACACCTGTAGATTCTAAAAGCCTTTCTATTATTAAGAGTGCAATGAAAACATTTTAACCAAAACATACTACTAGAAATAACATTCTAGGTATAAACATGTGTGGTAACATACACAGGCAGAGATGAATGAAGTCAATTAAGACTGCTTAAGTTTTTATTATGCATGTGTTATGAACTGTCTATGACAAAAAGCTTTCTTGTTTACCTCTATTCTGGCGGCAGCGGACTCTACAGCTGCGGAGGTGGCAGCCATCTCCTGCTCCACAAGATCTCCCAGCTCCCCCTGCTGCAGCTCCAAACCTCGTGGACGCAAATTCTTCTCTCACATGGAGAAAAAAATTAAGCTAATTAAAGGAACAATTCTTCACTTTGTATTTCAAACTGTTACTAACAAAGTACAGAAAAATGTAGTCAAGTTCAGGTCCCAAGGCTACTTTTAGCTAGGCAACATTATTTTGTGTATTATGGCGCACTGATTTTCTATTCACATTTTCAGATTAGCATGTTGGACAAAACATTGAGGGCACTAGCTTCTTCTGGTGTTCTGTGGTTTACAGGCCACTCTCACCTCTGCTGTGGCCAGCACTCCCTCCAGAGCGGTCTTCAGCTTGCTGCCGTCTGCTGTGCCCAGAGAGCCCTGCTCCTTTAGCTGACTGAGCAAAGACAGGGCCTCAGTACCGCATGTCTTCACACTGGAGGTTAGTGCTACACACAGACACAAAAAAAAACATCATAATGAAAAGAATTTACAGGCATTTTTTGTGCAAGCAAGATGAAAACAGTTATGCAAGAAAAAGTTAAGGATGAAGACAATGGAAAAAGACAAAGAGGTGAGGAAGAAACATGAAAGAAGGCAAGAAGGAAAAAGAAAGAAAAAGAAAATGGACAGACAGAAAGAAAGAAGGCAAGAAAGAGAAGTGTGAAAGAGTGATGGAGGAGACAGACAGGCCATCTGTCACCTAACACAGACACATTCTCAGACAACACAGATTTCTTGCTAATCTGTTTGTTTACACAAACTGTAATTCTTTAGACACCAGCCAGAGTGTTGTGTAAGCCCAAGTTTAATATTACTGTATAATTAACGATTCATAATGTGGCAAGTCGTTTGTGTGAACGGGTCAGTAAAGTATCACACAGGACACCTCTGATTACCAACTGTAAATCATTCCCGACTTATCCAATTAACAACTGAGTCACACTAATACAAGAGCCCTTGATGCCCGTACAGTCAAATGGTAGAGTTAAATACCGTTTTAGACTGCCAGGTTTCTGAACACAGTCAAATTACTCATTCTAGACAGATTTCACCCCACAAAATAAGTCAGGTCAAAAATGTAGACAAGAAATTGATTTACGCTGAATGTTAAATTATTGATTTGCATCTTACACTCACCGTCAGCCTGTTCTTCTGGAACCATGTGGGCAGTGGCGCTGCCTTGCACAATGGTATCACCCACCAGGTGGGCAAACTGAGCTACAGCTCGCACCAGTTCTGACAGGTCTATCACAAACGCACAGAGCAGACAAACATCAGCACGGTCAAACAAGCATTATCCATACAAACATGCAGTCTTCAATAATCAATGAAGACAGTACTGTGCTTTCACATGCTGTTCATGGTGTCCTTTCTTTAGTTTTTTTAAAAAGGTCAAGCCTATTAAGTCTAACAATTCGGAGGTATTTTTGCTTATTTTGCTTACAAATGAGAAATATATTATATTTGGTCATTCCTTTATTTACTGAGAAAAACAATCCAATATTCCATATCTGTGAGTGGTAAAAGTATGCAAAACTTTGCTTTCAGTATCTGGTGTGACAACATTGTGCAGCAAGAACTGCAACTAAACATTTTCAACAATTTGATAAGATCAAGGTCAGGACTTTGACTCTGCCATTACAAAACATGAGCATTATTCGTCTTTAACCGTTCTTTAGTGGAAAGACTTGTGTGCTTAGGATTGTTGCCTTGCTAAATGACACACATTCTCTTGAGATTCAGTTCACGGAGAGATGTCTTAATATTTTCCTTTAAAGACGTCACACTAGAGCTGGGCGATATGGCCAAAAATTTTATCACGATAAATTTTTCTATATTGACCAATCTCGATAATTATCACGATATTAAATTTTCTAACACTGTCATAGTTTTAAACATCTTTCTAAAAACATCAAACTAAATACATGAAATGTTACTATTTCAAATATTAAAATGTTTATTACCAGAACATAATTTTGTAGCGTCCTGCTGGATTTGTTGAAAGGATGGACGAGAAAGACTTTACAGTTGTCGCTTTATTGTTGACATTTACAATGACTGCTGTCGGCCGTAGCCACTCCAAAATAACAGGCTAGAGAGCCAAGCTAATATGCTAATGCTAGCACTCGGGCTGAGACACACACACACACACACACACACAGCGAGCCCCCCTCTTTCTCCTTCTCACACAAACAGACGACCACACAGCGACAACGCGCTTTCTCGCCAGGCCAATCACACGCTTGTCTTAAACACAACAGTGCATTTTGGCGGCACTGGTGAGGAGGAGCTAACAAGCAGCATATATACAGTATTACACATCAGAACTCACTTAAAAGCTGCTTAGACGCGAAATGGAAACAAATGTTAACGCTTATCGAATTCTATTGTCCCGGCTTATCATCATCGAGGGAAAACTTATCGTGAAAAAAATCAATATCGTTTTATCGCCCAGCACTACGTCACACCTGTTTCTCAACCCATTATTTGAAAACACCTGACCAATACATTTGCCATTTATAGATATATTTTTGAAGAAATTTGTTGTATTTGTTTAATTTGGTTCTCTTTATCTACTTTTAGGGCTTGTTTGAAACTCTGTTGGTTTAGGTTATATTTATTAAGAAATATAGAATATTCTGAAAGATTTCAAACACCTCTATACTCGTGTCATATGAGGGTATTTTTCTTTACCCCACAAAATGTTAGTCGCTTTGCCCAAGTATGAGTCACACATCGTAAAAATAAATATATTTTAAAAAGACTGACAAGTTTTCTTTCAGCAAACAAGTCTTCTTCCCCATCACTGATGGAATTGGCCAAGATAAACAAATACTTAATGATTGTATATCTGGGCTGAAAAAAGCCCATATAAAACAATAAATTCTATCTCTATCCGAGTCATGTGTTTTCAAGTCAAAGTCAAGTTTATTCCCAAGTTTCCAATTCATGAATTGAATAATTTGACTCAAGTCCACACATCTGCTTATTAACTACATGTAGGAACATTTATTTAAACTGGACTTCTATGAAACTATTCCCTCACCAGGGCTATCAAACTCCAGTCTTGGAGGGTCAGTGTCCAGTACAGTTTGGTGATTTCAGGGCTCTGACACTACAATTAAACCTGGTATTTACCTGTCGAGTTTAATCAGGTGTGTGTGATCAGAAAGATCACCAAACTGTGTAGGAATCCATTTCTCCAAGATTGGAGTTTGACACCCCTGCTCTATGCACAGAATGCATATCTTGAACATTCAGTTGCTAAGGTATGTAACTGGGCATAACTCACCAGTATTGTCAGACACAAAGCTGTCCCTGGCTGCATGTAGTCTGTTAACACAGTCTAGAGCAGCCTGACATCTGGACATAAGGTAATCTACACAGAGAAAAACAGAGTTAATGTGAATGAAAGCAAGAAAGAAAGTGAGCAGCCAAACAGGGCATCTGTTACCTCTGACAGATATGTCAACATATGTCCAGCCAGACAACACAGATTTCATCCATTTATATTTATAGACAAGAATGGGAGCTTAGAGAAAATGCTGAAAAGGACAAGTGGCAGTAATAACAGAATAAATAAGACTGATGTCTAAAGGGCCAGTGTGGCTGCAGGTTTTCATTCTAAACAAGCAGAGGAGCACACCTGATTCTACTTGTTTTATCAGTTCGTCTCAGACTTCAAACAGTAGATTGTGTGTGCTTTCGGCTGGTTGAAACAAAAATATATAACCCTTTGTGGATAAGATTGGACACTCCTGAAATGTAACATGATATAATCCAACCAATGTTTGATTTATTTTGCTTTTTGTGGTTGTGAGATGATCTGGTATGTTCATTTTTTTGTTTTATAAATTAATTAATTAATTAATCAAAATACTGAAGAACTATTTTAAATGTATATTAAAAATACATTTAAAAAGTTACAGTACACCAACATTAACAGTGAATTCTAATTTTTTTTACATGCTAGTAGGGATATACAGTGGATGTAAAATGTATACACCCCTGTAAAAATGCCAGGTTTTGTCATTTAAAAAAATAAACCAAAATTAATATGTTTCTGAGCTTTTAATGTGACTTATTAAATCAGTAAACGACATTTAACATGACTTATAATTTGTGCACTTCAATACAGATACACACTGAAATTGTTTAGAGGGGTGAAAAAAAAAAGTTATGTGGTTGCATAAATATAAACACCCTCTTATATTTGTGGGTGTGGCGTGTTCAGTATTAACCAATCACATTCAAACGCATGTTAAAAAGTAGCACACCTGCCATCAATTACAGTGACTAATTAACCCCAAATAACATTTAGCTGTTTTAGTAGGATTTTCCTATTTACTTAATTACAATGAACAGAAAAAGCCGTGATGTGCAAAGAGTTTACAAAGCATCAAATGGATGTCTTTGTTGAAAGGTCAGTCAAGAGAAGATACAAACCAGTAGACATACCATAGAAAACAGTGAAATCAGTCATCAACAACTGATTAAAATGTGGCATAACCGTGACGTTACCAAGAACTGGACGTCCCTCCAAAACTGATTAAAACCGATCTGGAAGGATGTCAGACTCATACCCAAAAAGACTGAATGTCATAATATCAAAAGATGCTTAAAAATTATTCGTTTAAGGGTGTACATATTTATTCAACCATGTTATTTTAAATTTTCCCCTAAATTGAATCGAAGATACATCACATTAACAATAAGAAGAATCTCTGAAATGATTCACCTTGGTCTCATTTTTTAAATCACAAATAAATGAGGGTTGAGTGTTACAGTTTTGAGTATAATTTTTATATCTACTGTAAATTATATTTATGTATATAGAGTAATGGAAATAGATGACATTTGCTTCTTGTGTTATTTCTGTGTTTCCTTCATAATGGACTTTTTGATGTAGGCCTTGATGCTTTGTGTGCAACACTGGCAGAAAATTATAAAATCACTGAAAAATCACAGAAAAAATAACTTTTAATACTTTTGACCAGATGTAAGTAAGTGAATTTTCTAAAAATGTTTTGTCACCTGCTGTAGACATTCTTACGATTCCTAAAATAAATCTACTAGTAAGCAATGGAATGGCATTAATTCTGCTAAAGTCAAACTGGCAGAGAGGTGCAAAATCAGATTGTTGATGTTAGGTTCTGTGTTAGGTTCTAACCAGCTGAGCTAGTGCAGCTTATGTGTGCAGGTTCATCCAGCTGAGCCAGGCTGTCCTGGATGATCCTTTCAGCCTCCACCACAGCAGCCTGCAGAGCTCCCCAGCGCATGGCCTCCAGCTCACTCTCCAATGCCTGCTCACGACTCTCCTAGACACAGTCACAGAGAAATGAGTTTAACACATGCAGCCAAGATTCTCCTCCCAGTAAATCCAACAAACCAAAAAAACTCCCATTTTCCAGCCAACTAGACTCCACTTAAATATATTTCGAAGTTCAATCCCACATTCTCTTGCAAGCACTTATACATAATGAGACTCAGTTTATTTACCTTCTCATTGAGTTGGTTCTGCAAGGCTTCAGAAGCCTTCACGCCACTCTCCCTTTCACTGGCTAAACTGCTCTGCACACGCTCTAGCTCCTCCCCCAGACCTGCTAGCTCCACCTCTTTCTGAGAAACTTTCTCCACAAGCGCCGTCTTCTCAGTCTCCAGAGTAGCCACCTGAGCACTGAGCTCTTCACTTGACTAAAGACAGATACAACACACCCAAGAAACAAAAGACATGACATTGTGACATTTACATCACTGTAAATCAAAGGAATCTGAGTTTTTAAAGACAGTGAAGGCTGTAACACAAAACATATGTAGAGAGCTTTCACAGAGATTGAACAGTACACAGTACACATCTCAATGATTGGACTATTCCCCACACATATAGGGTTTGTGCTGATAAAGCAATTGGTCTAGTCTGTGCACAAAATAAACACCGTTATACATTAAACAGGGGAAAATACAGAAATAAAGGGTAGGAATGGCAGAAATATTTCTACAGGGAGTTGTGGGCTTTACGGTGATGCTGAAAGGTGTCATTTTCAACACTGTGTTACTGTTTTCCATGCACAATTTTAAATCTCTAATTAAGCTCTTGTCTCTTATTATAAAAACATCACCCTTTGTTGAAGTCATGCTTTTAGCTATACGGTCCTGTTCAAATTTACCATTTGGCTGTCCATAATCAAAGAGGTTACATTTAAATTATTTTTAATTGAGTAGCTTTCCACTAATCCATTTTCCAAATTAAGTGATTAATTAAAGTAAAAAAATTGACAGATTGACTGTGGATATTTGCAGGCCTACTACATGAACACAGAGACAGACGCACACACAGAGACAGGTAATTCAGCAGTGCAGGCTACTGGCAAGGATTCCGTCAATAATCCCATCAGACGAGAGAGAGGGCATGAGTGTCAGCACCTATTACTGCTGCTGTCTCAGAGAGCAGGAAAGGCTCAACAAGAGCGCTATTATGAGTAGAGAGCTAAACAGGACTCAAGAGGGCTTAGTGGAAAAGCAGATAGAAAGAGAAAGTCTGCTGAAAGGAGAGGGATGGTGTGAATAGATGTAATGATGGAAGAATGTGGAAAGAAGGGTGGTGGAGGAGCTTCCCACCTTTTGGGAGGAGGCCATGCAGGCTTTGAGGGTCTCTAGTTCTGTCCTGCTGGTTGCTAGGTCAGCCTGAAGGGCTTGAAGCTGATCTGCTTGGGTTTTTTCCTATACATGCACATGGGATAACGGAAGACATAAATGCACAAAAGGATACTACAAACAAATACAGGGAGTGGATGCAGTGTTTAAGTGGAGCTTGTGCATGTTGGTGTATGAACCTGCTGGCTGACGGTCTCCTGCGCTGCCTTCAATTTATCGTGCATCTCTTTCTTCACATTCTCTACCTCATCCTGGGCTGCACGGGCCACCGTCATCTGTCGAGTCACTTCTGCATTCTGTAACACACATACACCTAGTACAACAGAACTGAAACAGAACTGGTTTGACCTAGATCCACTGAGCTTCAGGAAACAGGTTTCCATGGATGAGCAGCTGCACACAATCCTAAAATCATTATGCTCAATGGGAATGGCTGGGGAGCTGTAACACACACTGCCACTGGGGGGGACTGTCACTCAGTATGTGATCAATCTAGGTTTAGATTGGGAGTTTTGATGAAGGAAGGATAATGGCCTGAAGCTGTTCTTCAGGGTTTGGTCTAGGCCCACTATATCCAGTGAAAGGTGATGATGCTACAGTATTCAAAGGCCTTCAAGACAACTACAGTGAGGGAAAATAAGTATTTGAACACCCTGTGAATTTGCAAGTTCTCCCACTTAAAAATCATGGAGGGATCTGAAATGTTCATGTTTAGGTCTGGAGACTGGCTAGGCCACTCCAGAACCTTGATATTCTTCTTACGGAGCCACTCCTTGGTTATCCTGGCTGTGTGCTTTGGGTCATTGTCATGTTGGAAGACCCAGCCACGACCCATCTTCAATGCTCTAACTGAGGGAAGGAGGTTGTTCCCCAAAATCTCGCAATACATGGCCCCGGTCATCCTCTCCTTAATACAGTGCAGTCGTCCTGTCCCATGTGCAGAAAAACACCCCCAAAACATGATGCTTCCACCCCCATGCTTCACAGTTGGGATGGTGTTTTTGGGATGGTACAGAGGGAGATTGACAGTCATGTTTAGCTTCTTCCATTTTCTAATAATTGCTCCAACAGTTGATCTTTTTTCACCAAGCTGCTTGGCAATTGCCCCGTAGCCCTTTTCAGCCTTGAGAAGGTTTACAATCTTGTCTCTGGTGTCTTTGGACAGCTCTTTGGTCTTAGCCATGTTAGTAGTTGGGAGTCTTACTGATTGTGTGGGATGGGCAGGTGTCTTTATGCAGCTATCAACCTGAAACAGGTGCTTCTAATTTAGAATAATAAGTGGAGTGGAGGTGGACTTTTTAGAGGTGGACTAACAGGTCTTTGAGGGCCAGAATGTTTGCTGATTGGCAGGTGTTCAAATACTTATTTGCAGCAGTAACACACAAAGTATTAAAAAAATCATACATTGTGATTTCAGGATTTTTTCTTTTAGATTATGTCTCTCACAGTGGACATGCACCTAAGATGAACATTTCAGACCCCTCCATGATTTATAAGTGGGAGAACTTGCAAATTTGCAGGGTGTTCAAATACTTATTTTCTTCACTGTATATGCTTCAAACTTTGCTGCATCAGTTTGCGGAAGGCCCTTTCTGAGCCATTATGCATAAAGAGATTTAATGAGATGGGGTGTGGAGGAACTCAAATGGCCTGTGCACAGGTCCCCAGTGAACTTTAGCATGAACCAGAAAGTCAGCCGAGTCAGACCTGTTTCATCCTAACTGACCTCACAAATGTTATTATAATTGAAGGTATATTAATTCTAATACAAGCACTCAAACGTAGATGCTGTTACAGCTACTGAGGAATGCAGCCCCACATTACAACCACCATGGTTTTTAATGGAATGTTACAAAGTATGGTAACTTATAAATAGCTGCTTACCTTCCGCAGTAGGTCAGCATGGCTCTGGACCAATTCTGTGTACTTCTCCTTTAGCTTAGTGTAGCGCTGCTCATTGGCCTGGGCCTTCCCTGCACACAATCAGACAAATGAAACTCTTCTCAGAGAGAACCAAACCATCTGAAACTAACCCACTATGACAGATAACTGGTGCCAAACCATTACCACAGTGAACGAAAATGACAGGGTGCAAAAGGCCAGTGCTAACATCTCTGAAGAAAATGCAGTCCAAGAAAATTTGAGCATTTAGCATCTACTGCCTCAACTACACACAATCATGGCAAATATACAGAGTGGTCCCGAATTACAGCTTGGTGTGTCTGAGGACAGTGCAATTTGTGTTTACTGAACTAGTGATCAGTAATAGTATGAACTACGAGTTCCAGGCGACAGAAAAAAGGCAGGAAGTGCAATCACAATGAATCTGCATTTTACACCATTGCACAAGGTCATTTGTCTAATCTTTACATATATACACTGACAGATTCATGTTAAGAAAATAAGAAATGCAGCAAAGTGGTCATATTTCAAGGTGGAGAAATTACTGGCAGACCCTCTATTTTTCAAAAAATAACATTTCATTCTTTACTTGTCTAATAATGGAGTATTATATTATAAACTATATAATTACATTATTATAAGGTCTAAACATTTGCTCAACTGATAACTTGGCAACCCATTTTTTGCTTACATGCACTCCGATATGTATAATCACACTCTAATGTGGCTACAAAATAACAGCTATGTGGGGATATTTTATAGCTTTAATAGGAGACAACAGAAATGACAAAATTAAATTTTTTCATGTTTTGGTATCAACCAAGGTGTTGATTATCGCTTGCTGTTAACGTTCCATCCCTACTCACTTTCAATCTCAGTGAGACTCCGCTGCTCCTTCTCCGTGTCCTCTTTGACTCTCCGCAGGTCATCCAGCTCAACCTTCAGAAACTCACTCTCACCCAGAGCCTGCTGTTTCAGGTGACTCTGCTCAGCTAGCTCCGCCTCCAGCTCACTGACACGCCCCCGCAATGCCTGGCACAGACGGCCGCTCTGAGGCAGCCGGGACAGACCAACAGTCACTAACATGGTTTTCTACTGATGAAGCTCCTTCCCACACTGTACCCTATGCAATTTTCCAGTCTTCCAGCTCCACCCACTCATGTCTCTCACACCACTCCCATCTTTACATCTATTATCTCTCTTTCTCACCTCCAGTCTGAATGATTCTAACTCTTCTTTGAGGGCCTGCAGCTCTGCAGTCAGTTGCTCTATAAGCCGGTCTCTGAGGGAACAGAAAGATGGAAAAAGCCAAGTAACCACACTGCTTGTACAAATACATAACTGAGCCCACGCTTGGAATAGTTTAAGAGAAACAATGATATTGATTGTACACATGGGGGCGGTTTCCCCAGACACAGACACAGCATGGTGCTGGGTTAAATCAGGGATTTCCCAACACTTTCAGCCCACAATCTTACAGTGACGCCAAGAAAAATCACGCATGCTTTTATAACAGTGCCGTACACATTTATACTAAAGCACCACTTAAAACACTATTGTCTGAAATTAAGTTTATTTTTGAAAGAGGATTTTCCGCTGCTTATTACCCAACACCACATGGGATCATGTGGGGATTTCAAGGCCAATTACACAATCAATAGAGGTTTTAGGTTATGACCAGGGTCTTGCATCTCAGATCTGTACACAACAGACGGCTAGTAATTATGGCTACAGAGTAATGTCATACTTGTCATCCCTGCGCATGCCATTCTGACTGTTGAAGTTGAAGGGGTCAGTAGCAGCTGAGGTTCCGAAAAGATCATCAAACCTGCTCTCCACCGCAGTCTAAAATCACCAACAAAAGACAGAACTCACTTACCAGATGTTTTTTTAACCCCATTACACAGTGTTAAAACAGAAACATCATAATTTAATGATGTAGCCATGTAGTGGCACTGGATGTAGTGAACAGTATAGAACTATACACTTTTCAGTAGTGAATAGTGAACAATGTAGTGAACACAAGAACAGAAACTTGTGTTAATCTATTAACTCCAGTGCAAAACTAAAGAAGCAAACTTGACATGTCCTATTTATCCATGTAAAAAGTAAAAAATAAAACTAACTGATTTTCCCAGACTATTCCTTGTGAACTGTTCCTTATGCAAAGAAAGTGCTTTGTGTACGGTCTTCCCTGAGCCTAAATTTCCCAAATTCAGGCAATCCATGTCACATGAAATGGTAAACCAATATTCAGAATAAAAATATACGCATGTGTGTGTGTGCATGCATGCACATTACCGCCAGGGGTGGAATGTCTGTATCTACGAGGTCATCCGTCTCCACCACATGCTCGCTTTCAGGTGACGACGTCTCGGCTGGAATCACCACCACTGGACTGATGTGCTCCGACAGAGCAGATGCCCGCAGGAAGTTTGGGGGGTTCTGCAAAGACAGGCGGTTGGATGAGGCACCGGAAAGAGAAGACAGATAGAAGTTAAGGTATCTTGAGGAAAATCAGGGCTTCAGGTATGTCAGGATTACGCAACTTCTTTCCACGGGATGGGTTTCAGTGAACCGCTAAGCAAACAGGGGCTTACCTCTGGAAGCTGCGGGATCTGAATCAGCCTTTTAAAATACTGCAAGTTACTGGAACGGTAGAACAAACTCTTCAGCCTACCGGAGAAAGAGAGGAAGATAGTTTAAGTAAATAATTAAATGACAAAAGTGTGAATTCTGTAATTTGTGTCAGCTCAAGAACAGCTAGCCATTAGTTTTGGTCATGAGCAAGCTGAGGGCAGTGATAAAAGACCTGTGAGAGAGTATCCAACAGGAGAACGCAGAGACTCACAGTGTCAGGAAAGATCTATCGGAGTGGACTCACTTTTTAAACTGCTCCTGGAAGCGATCCCTGTGCCCCTGCAGTGTGTCTGCTGGAAGACCTGGAGAAACAAGAGGTGGGAACAAAGAGACAGAGACAGTCAAGACTGCGGAGAGATTGAAAACATCTCTATTTTCATGTGTGTGAGTGCTCTTAATCTCTCTCTGAGCACTATTACTACACTTTACAATTAAACAAAAGCCCCTATGCAATAGTAAATGATGGCATTAATTGTAAGTTTGGGCTATATGAGATCAAAATCATAAAGTAATATAAAAGGGTGTACACGTAAGCAGGCGAGTGTAAAAAAACACAGAGTCTGTACTGAGTAGACAGGAGGAAGCCTCACTCACAGGAATGCAGTTTGAATAGCAGTTTGACTGTGTAGTCATACAGATGACTGCAGTCCAGGATGACCTGAATCAGAGGAGCCAAGCGACACTGACCTGCGGCCGTCACCGAAACTGACCGGGACATGTCCAAGGAGCTGAACACTGAGGGCACAAACACAGAAACGCTGTTCACATATGACAATAAGTAAAAGGAGGCATACGCTCATAAATCATGGCTTACAAAATGCATTGGAAACAGTTTCATTTCTAAAACCCAAAATCTAAACAATCCTTAATGTGAATATTTTGTGTGTATTCATGCTTTTCTCCTACCATCCCCAAGATTCCATGCTACCTCATTCATATTCTTCACCATATACTGAAGCACTCCCTCTCCCTCCTTCTTTCTCTCCCTCTCTCTACCCCCTCCCTCTCTGATGCAGGTCCTAGGAGACTCCATTCTCTCAGTGTGCAGAGGTGTGGTTTCCTGTGCCAGGGAACAGCGCTTTCGCCAAAAACGCACACACATTTAGCTCTTTCTCCTGCTACTACAGACACATTCATCTCTGCGTCTGGCATGCTACACACACGCTCTTTCTTCACAGCGCACAGAGTCAGCACTGCAGCCCTGCTACACACACACACACACACACGTTCTATACAAAATCAGGACCTTGGTTCATACATGTACCATATGTACTGTATATTTAATTATGTGTATATAATATGATCAAGAATAGTGTGGCAGGAACTCACCACCAAGAAACAGATTCAGTTCACACTCTAGGTAGTCAAACATCTCCACAGTCAGCTGAAAGCTACAAGAAGAAAAGGAAGCAACAGTGGAATGTGTCGTAAATGAAATGAAAACCAGCAAATTCTGATACTTGATCAATGAGACATATATATGGTTCATGTGGTCAACAAGGACCTGAAACTGTACTGAAAAACAAAAAACAAAATTAAACATTAAGGAACATCAGTTTATCACTTAACCTAAAGAATATCATGATATTTCAAGCCTTATTTGTAGTAATGTTGATACAGTTTGAATAGTAGTTTACTATATAATATATAACCATACATACTGGTCAATAATAAATAAAAAAACTACTGAGTACAAAATGACAGTTTACCTTTTTGAATTAAATTCTTAACAATTTTTCACAATATTCTAATTTTATGAGGTGGCACTCTATATTCAGGTTTAACATAATATAATGGGAAGTATGTATATATAACATTGTAAACATATTTATAGACAAACTCACAAGTTATTGACATCATTCTCGCCTGCTTCTTCAAGCTGTCTGTTTGACATCTGAAGGTTGCCGGGGAAACGAGGATTCTAGGACAGGAGATGGGGAAACTATGGTGTCAGGATCAAAAACAATCAGGATGTAGAGTATAATTTAGTTCACTATTCTCTATATAAAAGATAAGTACTAAGACTGCCACTACAGATAAAAACATGTAATGTTGGAGGTCAATCAGTTTGAGTGACATTATAAAAAGAAGTAAAAATCTGAGGAAACATGACAGGAAGATTGCCACACTCACTTTGATGTGAAACTCCATTTTGGTGATGAGCAGTTTGAGGTAGATGCTACATAGCTTCCCATAGCCTTCACTCAGATGGCCCTGGGGAAAGAAAGGGAGAGAGAGTAAAAGAAAGAAAGAAAGAAAAAAAGATATGAAAGCAGAAGATAACATCAAAAGAGCTGCCATCATCACACCCTTCAGATTAAAATACTTGTGTATCTACAAAAATTTGATATTGTGAAAACATTCATGTGTGTTCATAATTCTATATTCATTACATGTATATCAGTGGCGGATGCTGGTCTTTCAAGGAGGGGAAGCTCAATTTCGGGCTACATCATAAAATGTGTCTGTTTATTTATACGTAAATTCTACC
>BRDA01009924.1:43151-54211 GCA_036984385.1 Crenuchus spilurus
ATTAATCACTAGAATATGAGATATTAGTCCATAAACAACCTCAATAAACACTATTAATCGCTAGAATAGGAGATATTAGTCCATAAACAGCCTCAGTAAACAGTATTAATCACTAGAATAGGAGATATTATTCCATAAACAGCCTCAATAAACACTAAAATAGGAGATATTAGTCCATATTAAATAAGTACTATATATACAATAATAAGAGATATTAGTCCATAAATAACCTCAGTAAACGTTATTAATCACTAGAATAGGAGATATTAGTCCATAAACAGCCTCAGTAAACAGTATTAATCACTAGAATAGGAGATATTATTCCATAAACAACCTCAATAAACACTAAAATAGGAGATATTAGTCCATATTAAATAAGTACTATATATACAATAATAAGAGATATTAGTCCATAAATAACCTCAGTAAACATTATTAATCACTAGAATAGGAGATATTAGTCCATATACAGCCTCAGTAAACAGTATTAATCACTAGAATAGGAGATATTATTCCATAAACAACCTCAATAAACACTAAAATAGGAGATATTAGTCCATATTAAATAAGTACTACTGTATATATACAATAATAAGAGATATTAGTCCATAAATAACCTCAGTAAACATTATTAATCACTAGGAGAAATGTGCATTTTTGAAGTCTTTGAAAAAGAAAAAGGTTTTTGTTCAACATTAGTGAAACAAGTGTTATAACACTAATGCAAGCTTAAAGCATATATCGACCATATTCCTACTTCCCGTGACACCTTCTTTTGTGTTAATCTTCTGCTACAGAGTGAACAGCTGAAGTAAAATCTATAAACTCAAGCTCAACAACTTGTGGGAGACACAAAAACTGGGCTAAAAAGCAGTGACACTGTCCGACCTCACCTTTCTCTCATAGAAGATTGAGTGTCGGAGTATCAAAAGTGATCTCTGTGGGACAGTAAAGGAGAATCAAAGCACAGCCAATACTAATTCTGGAAAAAACAAGCTCATCCATTTTTCACTCTCTAGCAGAGGTCACACGTCCCAGAGTTTCTGTGTTTCATCTGCATGTATCCCAGCATCCTCAGCCAGATGGAGCATTAAAGTGGCATTTTAAAAACACATATTTGTAGTCACTTCATTTTAACACACCATAGATTAGAATGTGTGTACAGAGGTTAAATAAAGGCGACGGCATTAATAGAGTCATCCTGCAATGGTACATGATGGAAAACAATAATCAATGAGTACAACATGTCAAACTGTGTATCAGCCCAAAGCTAATAATGATATAATCTAATTACATTGTTTTTAGATATGCAGTTGTTCTGTGGTCTTAAACCACTGACTGTACCTGTGATTAGGGATGTGATGGTAAGGATTGTTTCTTCCTAAATTGATAAAGTAATGCATTCCATGTTCTGGAGTGTTAGCATCCGTATAATACTTCATGCCCACCTGTGTTGGTGGTTTAGTGTAAGTCCCATGTGGTAACATGGTGTTTGTTGTTGTAGTGCGCACTTCTACTATGATAAGTCCACAAATATAATAAAATGCTGCTTTATATACTCAGTCTTCTATGACAGAAGGGTGAGGTAGGACAGTGCCATCACATTTCAGCTCAGTTTCAGTGTCTCAACGTGTTGGCAATGATAATATGGACTAAAATACAGCTTTTGTTTTTGCACATATTTTGCACAAGGCATCATAGGACTCAGGAATAATGTGTATTCACTTGCATAGATTAGTAAATAATCAATGTCTATAAACACTACTCATTACTAGGAGATATTAGTCCATAAACAGCCTCAATAAACACTATTAATCACTAGAATAGGAGATATTAGTCCATAAACAACCTCAATAAATACTATTAATCACTAGAATAGGAGATATTAGTCCATAAACAACGTCAATAAACACTATTAGTCACTAGAATAGGAGATATTAGTCCATAAACAACCTCAATAAACACTATTAATCACTAGAATAGGAGATATTCGTCCATAAACAACCTCAATAAAACACTATTAATCACTAGAATAGGAGATATTAGTCCATAAACAACCTCAATAAACACTATTAATCACTAGAATAGGAGATATTAGTCTATAAACTACCTCAATAAACACTATTGAAATTTAAAAAATGCTCCCACGGAAGTTTACACAAAAAGATCACTGATTCGTTCATTTAGCTGTCAATCAAAAAGGGATTCAGCCTCAGACACATCATCCAATCATCATGCAGAAGCTGAGCGTCCGGGCCAGCCGAGGCCAGCCCACTGCCCCATAGACGCTGAGCGTCCGATGGGCGGGACAAAGGCCAGGATTCATCCAATGACTCGTCTCGTTTCGCTGCACGCTTTGCTTTACCATTGAAGTCTGTGGACGCTAAGCGTCCACCCTGTTTAAAGCACTGTGAAGCTGCGGGAATGAGTGAGAGGAAAGCCGCGTCGTTACCAGTGATAAGAAGCTGATTCTGAACAAAAGTTGAGCGCGTTGTAGCGCATATTTAGTCAATGACATGTACACACAACAGTATATTATTGATCACTTATTTTTTGATATTTTAGGGGAAGCTGAGCTTCCCTTGCAGTCTTAGAGCAATCACCACTGATGTAAATATATTTCAAGTATGTTTTGTTTTAATTATGAATAATTATAATTACTGAATCCTTTATCATGATATTCTGTTTTTTTTTTTTGATGTATTAGTATGTGTGAAAGACAGAAAGGCTGCCAAACTGAAGAGAGTGTATTTGGATATATGTGAGGGGGTCTAAGAAAGGTCAGAAAGCTTTCCTCATCCTGCTCATGGTTGTGACATCATAACCGGAAGGGCACAGACAAGTTCAGAGGAAACATTTTTCCTGACTCAATTCTTTAAACACACCATCAGCAAACAACTACAGGGAAATGACCAAAGTGTCTTTCATAAAAAAGTGATTGGTCAGCATGTTCTCTCCATCCTATCCCTCCTATAGGCTAGTGGAGCAAAGCTGATTCTCATATGCCCTAACTGTAATAACAGTCAGCACTGCTATAAAAAAAAAAAACAATCAATCAATCTGACAGCAACACCACTGAGGGACAATATTATAAAATGACTAAATAAAAACAAGATTCTAATAAAAAAAAATGTCATTGTTTGCAATTAAAGCTAATATGCTATCAGCTAAAGTCAGAAAGGCTGACTCATTCACTCACAAACTCTCTGCTGTCACTATGCTGTCAGTCAACCGACCCACTTATTGTCACTGACTGTGAAAACAATGACTTGTGCACCAAACAGAGCCTCACAGAGGCCAAATCCAACATGTCGGAGTGATTAGCAAGAGCAAGCTAATAGCAGCTTTTTAAAATCCAAAACAAAAGATGTTATCATCATAATGCAAGATCCTGACATCTGTACTGTGCAAAGTACATTTAAGCCTACCATGATTCAGAAAGAGAAAAAAATGACACTCTAGCTATGCACTTACCCACATCCTGCTCATGTCGTTCAGGTCAGCCTTGTTTCGCACAGAGTCTTTAATAACCTGAGGAGGAGACAAAGGGCTAGAGACATTACTCCCTATTGCAAGGCTTTAGGAAAGGGCCGGCCATTGCCAGTTTGTTAAGAACGTATATTACTGCACTTTTAATCACTTTACATTAGTAAGTGCTCCGATGGTCTCAGTGTAACGGATACAGCAGTGTAGAGCTTTTAAACACCTTATTATAATAGTCCACTCTTACTTGGCAAACAGTGGGTTGAACGGTTGAAGGAATAGGTGTATAGTGTCTGTAAAAGCTTAATCAACATTGTTGCACACCGCTAACCGCTGTATTTATGACAAATTAATCAAAAGCTCATTTAGACTGTGGAAAAGAAAAATATACACACACAGTGAGGAAAATAAGTATTTGAACACCCTGTGAATTTGCAAGTTCTCCCACTTAGAAATCATGGAGGGGTCTGAAATTTTCCTCATAGGTGCATGTCCACTGTGAGAGACATAATCTAAAAGAAAAAATCGTAAATCACAAAGTATGATGTTTTAATAATTTGTGTGTGTTACTTCTACAAATAAGTATTTGAACACCTGTGAAAATCAGTGTTAATATTTGGTACAGTAGCCTTTACAGAGGTCAAACATTTCCTGTAGTTGTTCACCAGGTGTGCACACACTGCAGCAGGGATTGTGGCCCATTCCTCCACACAGATCTTCTCCAGATCAGCCAGGTTTCTGGGCTGTTGCTGAGAACACGGAGTTTGAGCTCCCTGCAAAGATTTCCTATAGGGTTTAGGTCTGGAGACTGGCTAGGCCACTCCAGAACCTTGATATGCTTCTTACGGAGCCACTCCTTGGTTATCCTGGCTGTGTCATTGTCATGTTGGAAGACCCAGCCACGACCCATCTTCAATGCTCTAACTGAGGGAAGGAGGTTGTTCCCCAAAATCTCACAATACATGGCCCTGGTCATCCTCTCCTTAATACAGTGCAGTTGTTCTATCCCATGTGCAGAAAAACACCCCCAAAACATGATGCTTCCACCCACATGCTTCACAGTAGGGATGGTGTTTTTGGGATGGTACTCCTCATTCTTCGTCTTCCAAACACGGCGAGTAGAATTAAGACCAAAAAGTTCTATTTTGGTCTCATCTGACTACAGCACTTTCTCCCATGACTCCTCTGGAGCATCCAAATGGTCATGGGCAAACTTAAGACGGGCCTGGACGTGTGCTGATTTAAGCAGGGGAACCTTCCTTGCCATGCATGACTTTAAACCATGACATCTTAGTTTATTAGCCACAGTAACCTTGGAAGCTCTCTTGAGGTCATTGACCAGCTCCTCCCGTGTAGTTCTGGGCTGATTCCTCACCTTTCTGATTCTTAGGATCATTGATGCACCACGAGGTGAGATCTTGCATGGATCCCCAGTCAGAGGGAGATTGATAGTCATGTTTAGCTTCTTCCGTTTTCTAATAATTGCTCCAACAATTGATCTTTTTTCACCAATCTGCTTGGCAATTGCCCCGTAGCCCTTTTCAGCCTTGTGGAGGTTTACAATCTTGCCTCTGATGTCTTTGGACAGCTCTTTGGTCTTAACCATGTTAGTACTTGGGAGTCTTACTGATTGTGTGGGGTGGGCAGGTGTCTTTATGCAGCTATCCATCTCAAATAGGTGCTTCTAATTTAGAATAATAAGTGGAGTGGAGGTGGAGTTTTTAGAGGCGGACTAACAGGTCTTTGAGGGCCAGAATGTTTGCTGATTGGCAGGTGTTCAAATACTTATTTGCAGCAGTAACACAAATTATTTAAAAAATCACACATTGTGATTTCCAGATTTTTTCTTTTAGATTATGTCTCTCACAGTGGACATGTACCTAAGATGAACATTTTAAACCCCTCCATGATTTCTAAGTGGGAGAACTTGCAAATTCGCAGGGTGTTCAAATCTATTTTCCTCACTGTACATACTCAACAGTTTTTCCAATTATTGAGAGATATACTTACATTTGGATGGCCATCCCTTAGCAATTTGTGGAAGACGTGGCAGAATTTCCAACAGAGCACGGCATTGCTGGAAAGTGGCAGACGGTTGACGGCTGCCCAGAATGTGTGAGCCCCCTTCTCATGGTGAGTGCCCAGGATGCAGGGTAGGGAGTGCAGTTAAGGACAACTCATTTGGAGATAAGAACCAACATCAAACCTAAATGCACTTTGCATATCTAATCAATGAAGATGAGTGCAGCTGCAGGATATGCAGCTAATTATGGTTCACTCCACATGAGGCCTGGTGAAATACACTAACAATTAACAAAGCTCCAAAAACTGGAGAAACATTGGTGGAGGTTGATTATTAAGATACATACTTTTTCGTGCCCCTGTCCCTTGTGACCACTTACTTGGACAGCAAAGCTGGGGTGCTGCTGGAAGCTGCTCTTTCCAGCACAGCAGAAACAAGGAAGACTTTAATTCAATATGTATATTTAAAAAACAGTAAAATTATTGAACATATTAAGAACATTTCTACTACCGTACTTTAAAGATATAATTGTATTACCTCATAAAGGATGTGATGTCTCCCTTTTGCTTTTGTATGTATGCATGCATGCATGATGTATGTACGGTATGTATGTAATGTATGTATACATATAGTAGAGCTGGGCGATGTGGCCAAAAATGTTATCAGGATACATTTTTCTGTATTGATCAATCTCGATAATTATCACGATATTAAATTTTCTAACACTGTCAAAGTTTTAAACATCTTTCTAAAAACATCAGACTAAATACATAAAATGTTTCCATTTAAAATATTAAATTGTTTATTGCTAGAACATAATATTGTAGCGCCCGGCTGGACGTGTTGAAAGAATGGACAAGAAAGACGTTTACTGTCATCGCTTTATTGTTGAAACTTACAATGATTGCTGTCGGCCACAGCCACTCCAAAATAACAACAGGCTAGAGAGCCAAGCTAACTGGCTAATGCTAGCACTCAGGCTAGCATTACACAAGCTGCTTTGATGTGAAATGGAAACAAACGTTAATGCTTATCGAATTCTATTCTCCCGGCTTATCATAGTCATCAAGTGAAAATTTATCGTGGAAAAAAAAAAATAAATAAATAGTTTTATCGCCCAGCACTAATATATGGTGAACTATTGGTCATACTGTTACCCTCTCCTTGGTAGTAGCTTTTGTCTCTGCATAAAAAACAGAAATGAGGAATGAAGAAAACTTCCAGTTCAACATCAAGTTGCGAGTTAGCATCACCACACAGCCTGGCTGTGATGTTTACATTTTTGAGTGGCACATGCCTTTGCGTGCATCTTCCACAATTACATCACACTGGCCATGTGCCCCATGGCGCGTCAGCAAATGATATGAACCAGGCTTAATGAGAACAGTTTCAGTACTAGGGTTTGGAGGTAGACATATATCAAAGTGAATCTCTCATGACATGGAATGGCCATACCTTAGATACTATTATAAGCCAAAAAAACAGGAAACCCAAGCTTCCAAGACAACTGAAATTGAAGTTATGCAGCTCAAATAATTCTTAGAAACCTACCCAAACATCAGCATTATACACCAAATCCTGCTTGCAGTGCTCTGACCTTAATCAGTGTAGAAATAGTAGTGAATGCTCAAAATGTGTTTTTATGTGCACACATTCAAAGCAGGTGCATTTGCTGCCAACACCTGCAGTCTGCCACTTGAAGGAGTTGTTCACTTTACACTACTTTGACATACGATGGTTTCTTTATCATTCTTCTTTTACTCACTGTTACACAAAACAGAACTTTATCATCCTACTTGAAAAGAGGAACAACTCGGCTCATAAAACCATCCAACAGGCAGGTTAAGTGGTAAACATTGCAGGTGTGGGATAACAGGGCCCTACTACAGTGTGCGTTAGCCTCTACACAATACAAAAACACCTTTTATTAATCTGCCTCACAGTGTGTGGATTTAATACAATTTATGTAATAATCAGCCAATTATAAAACATAACAGCAAGAACAATGGCAAAATAGTTCAAACTAATTTTTTAAATGTATTGAAAGCATGGCAAAAAAAGGAAATGCATGAAAAGTAATTAAGAACATAGAGTCTTAATATTAGTATTGAGAAGTATCTAAACTTTCACTACTAGGTGCAACTCTATTTGAGATACAGTTGTACCAAATCACTACCAATAGAATATAATGGAAATAGGGCTGCCACAAATGATTGTTTTTATAGTCGACTAATCACCGATTATTATTTTTTTTCGATTAGTTGACTAATCGGCTCATGCATTAATTGAATATAAAACATACAGCTTATTGCACTAGAATGCAGCTGCTATTATATAACCATCATTAGATTTCAGCTATATGCTAACTAAAAATAAAAACAATTAAGATCATAGTTCATTAAACCTTTAATGAAATAAGCAGCTTGTTGCAACAAACAATTATTTAACTGTTTAGCATAAAGTATAAACATAGCACTGAAACATAACGTTAGAAACGTTAGCAATAGCATTCCTATTCAAACACATGACTGTTATAACGTTACAGAAAACACATGAATGTATTCTAAGGCTGATGAATCAAATCGTCATCACTAATGTTCACTTTTACAGCTATAAATATGAGTAAGCAGCAAGTTAACTCTCCGTTTACGCTCTGCTTAGCAGCTAACTAGCAATTTAGCTTACCGAGATAACGGTCCCTCTTCATCATTGTCACAATCAGGCACAACAGCTTCCTTTTCAGGTGCTCGTGCATCGCAGTTGTGCTGCCGTGGAAGACACATTTTGCCTTGCAGATATTGCATTGCACACGTTTCTCTTTCATTTTCTTAAAATGATCTTGGCCCACTCTTTTGAGCTCCGTTGCGGGTACTCTTTTGAGCCTGTCTGTATATAACGTCCTGTGACGTCATCCACGGGCTACCCCGGTTATCACTACTGCGCATGTGCGTCAAGGACAGAAAGGAAGATGCAGCAGTAAAAGGTGAGTACGCAGCAGTTTGGAGAGAAAACGAAAGTAAAAACAAAAACGACGCATGGACTACTAAATTAGTTGTCGACTAATCGTGACAGCCCTAAATGGAAAATACCGACTAAAAATAATTTTAAAAATTAAGCTCATATCGCCTAATTGTCAGTATAGTTTTCTTGTCTTTCAGACATTCTCCCACAATGTCCCCTACTTTCAGTCAATCTGACCTTCCACGTCAGCCAGTTTTTCTCTCACCAGCAAAAAGGATATTCCTGGCATGTTTCTCTTTGACAGCGACTTCTTGTGTGTTGATTGCCTTGTTGATACTTACAGCCTGTACAGGAGTAAGAAGAAAGAGGTTTAAGTACCATGCATTTCACCCTTGGAGATAAGTAAAACATTAACAAACAGGTCAGGAGTACTAATGGAGATGGTGACGCTTCGCATCACTGTGAAGGCCTTGCAGAGCAAAATTCTACCGCTGTGAGAGAGCTACAGAATACAAATTTCTTTCTGCCCCAAGAGTGCATGACAGGTACCACTGCTTAAAACACTTACAGCTTCTGAGGAACGGTTTTACAGCCTGGTAATACAATATGCTTCATCTGATAGCAACACACACACACACACACACACACACACACACACACACACACACACACAGCTTGTGGAAGCTCTGAAGCTGAACAAACTAAAAAGAGACATTTAGAAAGCCATCAGCCATCTGTTGCCTCCACATATGCTCCTCTAGTCTCTACTCTCACTGTGGTGCCAATAATCAGCTCAAGGGAAAGCCCTCAATGCATCTCCATAAGGTGTACACTTCTATTCCCATCTTTAAGTCAGAACCATAAGACATAATATAATATCCACACTTCCAAATGTTATGGTCGTGCTAAACGTGAATACTAAAGAGCAACGACACTTCTGTCACAGTCCTTATTTGCTACAACATATGCTTTTCTTAAGAAGATGAAATCACAGGAGGCCGGGTTCATTTCTCAATCTCACTTCCTGCAAATGGAGCTGAACTCTTTAGCAAGACCAGAGAAAGACTCATCTCCTTAGCCTTGCGATCTCCAGTATGCAGCACAGACAGTCAGAAATATTTTAGCCATGAGTGTGCTAAGATTAGACCAAATTCTGAAAGTTCTGTTTCTTATGAATTTCCATCATCAGCATTGTCTTTCAACACCAACAGCAAAAGTGATGAGCACCAATACTTACATATATCTGATGAAAAGACTAAAGATTTGAAACATTACAGTTTTTAGATCAGGATTTGACCATTTCAAGACTGCCCGGAGCAAGTAAAACAGTAAGTCATGATAGCAGCATTTAAATATCTTGGCCTGTCAATTACAGGGATCTTCTGACATTGCTGATTTTGCCTTGTCTCATTTCTGTTAACACCTTACACAGAAAATGTTGAAATCTACATCTGAAATCCATCACATTGCTTAAGGTTTACTGCCTGTAGAGTAATGTGGGACTCAAATTCAACAAAGTGAATGAGAAACTATTCCCCTCCTGAAGAAATGTTTCTGTGGAACCCATTCATAGCATAGATCAGGGGTGCACAATACGTCGATCACGATCTACCAGTCGATCGCAAAGGTAGTGTGGGTAGATTGCATGGCATTTAAAAAACAGACATCAGCCTATCATCCATCCTCACTATAAAACATCTCACTTGATTGACATACAGGGAGACTGGTCGAGCACTAGGACCCAGCGGGATTCCAAGCCGCTCAATCTGAATCTAGTTTTACTTTAGACCGCCAACAAGCTCATTCATAAAACAGCATCTGGACTTGTAAACCAGCGTTTTTCAAGTTGGCCAGCAGTCCGTGTTCAGCCGTCACTGTAAGTTCATAACATGTATGTTTGTTCTGCCTGAGTAAGAAACCTAAAACTGACCATTTCCATATGAAGTGGAGGACTTTTTTACTGTGTCATTTTGGAAGTATGTTTGCCTTGACTGCATTATTTGGCGTCAGCCTTTTCACACGTGAAGATCATTAAGTCCAAATATCATATGATCATTTGGAGGTTTGCTTGAGGCTGGCCATCAGCAACTAATGTCCAGACTATGAATCCCTGACTGATTCCATTCAGTGCAAGTCATCAGAGTAAAGTAGGATAATGACAAAACATGTACACAGCTGTATAGTGTAATATGGGTTCATGTACTGTAGTTATTCAAGGTACACCAACATACATTGTACACAAATTGTCAATATATTTATAAATAAATATATGTCTTGCATTTTTATATTAGGTAGATAATTTTGACTTAGTCATTAGATAAGAGCACAGAGGCTGAAAAAGATGTTGCTAAGGTAAAAATCTTGCATGTGAGTAAAAAAGGCTGCTTGCTTGTCAGATGTACTGTGTTAAACACATGTTACATACAACCACATGGAACTTATTGATGTCATGTACTTGGGTATAATGTGATATGTCGACACATGTACAAAACAGTAATAGGATGAAATGAGACTACTGAACGTGACTTACCTTAGTCAGTCCCTAAGTATCAGACCTGTAATCAACGACTACCGGTCGGAGTTCGTTTGGAGG
>BRDA01009926.1:0-18207 GCA_036984385.1 Crenuchus spilurus
CTGCTACAAGCAACCAGAGACAGATGGCATTGGAGAGAAGTGACTCCTCTGTGCAGCCTACCATCGCGAAGCGATGACGGCATATGACATGACATGAGAAGTAGTTAATAGCCCTGTCCTGGGCTTGCTTAGGATAATCGGTAATGCCCTGCCCTGCGCCTGGCGAGGGGGTTGAAGACTCATTGCTACCCTGATCAGAATTAAGCGGGTAGGATAATGGGTGGATGGATGAAAATAGTTAGCTATTCTCTATAAAGAAACTTCTGACCTTTTAATGTACACAATTAGTACATTTAAGGGGCAGCCGTTGCCTGGTGGGAGGAATTTGGTCTTGTTATGGGAAGGCTCAGCAAGGCACCTAACCCCCAACTGCTTCCCGGGTGTTGTGGATAGGGCTGCCCACCACTAGTATGTGTGTTTCAAATGAGGATGTCAAATTGCATCACTGTGAGACTAATAAGGACTAAAAAAATATTTTTTATTATTTATTACATTTTTTGGGGGGAAAAAAAGTTAAATGTGGTAAAAGTTATGGCATATTAAATATTTGTTCTAATTTTGTCAATGTGAACTTACCTGTTAGTTCACTTAGAAAACCATAAAAAGTAATTTGACCAGCAATGTCCAGCCTTTTGCATATGACTGCATGACTAACAAATTAAGTTCAGGTGTATCTACACAGGTTGTTCTTACAGTGTGATTGAGAGGAGTGCAGAAAATTGTCACCTGTGTTCCACAGAGCTTAATAAGCATGTGTTATCTGGCACAGGTAACCACAGCAGGTGCTGGTATAGGTAGCAGGTAAAGCTCAGGTTTCTCAGGTAATTCTCATTAGACCAGAGACAGAGCACATCTGAACAAAACACCAAACACTCAGAGGTCTCATAGAGGGACTTCACCACCTGTGGGAGATCTCAGCCATGGCTCCTTGGGCCTGTTCCACATCCAAGCTTAGAACTTGACAAACTAATTTTGAGCATAGAATTAGTCCGCATTACAAATAATGTGAATTTTTTTTTAAGGTTAAGAGTTGGGAAAGATCTACTAAAAATAATTTTTAAAAAGAATGCAAAAAATGTAGCTAACGTCATATCAAGCCTATCTGATCCTGTGTTTCCATTTCACACAGCAGATTGAAAAGATAATGACCTCATTACTTCCTTAAAATTTTCCCAGTTTTGCCCATGACCTCTCAAAAAAAAGAACATCTGAAAAAAATTCATTTGTATTCAGAATTTCCTTAAACAAATAAACTGTTGTGTGTTTTAAATTCAGTACACGTAAAGTGACATTTTAAGCCATTTTTGGTTTTAAATTTATCCGTTTGGCTTATCGCTCATGAAAATCTGAAATCCAGAATCTCAAATCATTAGAATATTTCACTTGGACTTTGAGTCAATTACTATTCACAGAGTGTCAACATTAAAACAAAAAAGGCTTCAAAAATGTCACTTTACACGAAATGAAAATAAGACTTAAAATTACATGAACACAAACCTTTTCACGATATTCTAATTTTTGGAGATGCTACCACTGAGCAGTCATCATACTGGTTTTCCACAGGCAACACCTCTAAAACCTGATGTTTTTATGTAAACTTAGTTATTTGACATGAATCATGGACAGTAAGAACATTTTTATTTATTGCAAACAGATCTAGAGGAGTAATTACTAAACTTTTCCAGTAGCCTTGTTGATCCTACACTGATAAAATATGCTTGTGTCATACAGACACATTTGGCCTCGTCATGATCATCCAGATAAACCAGGTTCCTGATTTTTGTCCATGAAAATATTACTCACACAATTTGAGTGGTATGTCAGAAGTCCTGTGACTGTGGAAAGCCATATGAGCTCTTTATAAACTCACTCTGCTTCTACAGCAACATCCAGGACATGAAATCATCGTACTGTTCACGGAATAATTTAGTTTCTCAGTTTTACTACATTCATCCAATTGGCTTTATGCATCTCCCAGCGCCTAAGTGCTCTTTCCTTACTTCTACAAACACCATTTCAAGAATATTAATGTAAAGATTCATGAATAAGATATTTAAGTAGAAAACTAGCATCAAACAACAGCCGTATTACACTAAGAGCCAACCCAACATTCTCTACTGTTAGCAGTTGAGTTTAAAATCTTAAAATAAGGTGAAATAAACCAGTAAGCAATGACATCATCTGTTTTGTAGGTTTTTTTGGGTCATACACCAATTCCTATAACAGTTGTGAATACTGAACGATTTAATTAACGAACCATTATGAACCCAGACATTCAGGTTTGGCATTTCAAGCCAACAGTCTGAAAAGGTGTGTAAGAAGCTTAAAGTAATGGTTCAATCATATTTGCATAATTTCCCTACTTCAGAGGCAGACGAGTAGGCAAATTCAGAGTTTGGTAGTGTCCTAAAATACACTCAGTATTCAGTCAGAGCTAATTTAAGACCTGGATGTTTTTTTGGAAACTACAGCAGTTCTAAACTACAGAAACCATTTTGGCCTCCAGATGCTCTACATGTCCAAGTGTTTCTAATGAATAGCTGCTTTAAGTTGGACCAATTGTTGGCACAGATGTACAAGTGAATACTGACAGCTTGTCTAGTCCCTGTAGAGAAGTACTGCCAATGCTAGTGCCTCTCCAGTATCATGTTCATATTCAATTTAATTTTTAAAAAGTATCATTACCTGTAAAGTGACATTTTATTTTTTTTATGCTGATACTGTTTTAACTGTAATTTACTCAAACTTCCAATGAAATTTCCTAATAATTTGAAATTCTGAGCTATAAGCAAATCAAAAACATCTTGAAATGACACTTTACATGTAATTAATATAAAACAATTTACTTTTTTTAACACAAATTAAATTTTTGCACCAATTTAGGACTCAAGAATCAGCTAAAAATGAACACCACGCCTAATGCCGGGTGTGAATTACAGCTTTGAACATTGAGCTGTGGAGTAGTGGAACTGTGTTCTCTGGAATGTTACCCTATCCAGTACTTTTGGGACGAGGTGAATTGGTGATCATCCAACACAGACCTCACTGACTCCATTGTCTCTGAATGAAAGGAATCAGGATAAACACTTAATACCCTTGATTCTAGAAGAAACAATGAATGAGCTGAGTTCCCCATACTTTTGTTTATATAGTATCTCATAGATCTTACCTGATTGGCTTTACTTGAGGTAAGTGTAATATATATGCAGACAATTTCTGGTTATACTGTTTGTATAATGCAAAAAAAAAAACAAAGCTAAGCTGATTTCAGTACTTTTGAGGATCAGGTTGTGAATCAACAGATAACAAAAAAAAAAAAAAAACATCCTATTCACTCCAGTAAAACTTCCTAATATAAGGTCACACTTATAAGACTTCCTCCTCAGTCTATGTTTTACTTTAAAAACATTGTCAGCTATTGTTTTATCCTTCCTTTTAATCCAAACTGGCACTACAAGGGCTGATTGTGAAGAGTCTGACACTTTTGCCCTTAACAACCTACATAATTGCCCTATATTTTATTCCTGGGGTGCTTTTCCCATGTGAACTTGTCAGCTGGGCTAGTTTTATAGCTCAAATTAACTGAGTGTACAGTACACAGGAGGGTCTGATGCAACAAATTATAATGCTTACTAGTGATGGGTCACAATTTCCTAAAGACTTGGAATGGCCAGTTAAGGCTTAAATCCTACATTAAAGTATAGAAGGAAGATTTTTTTTCTATCTACTCAGTAATTAAAGTCACAAATCATTTAAACATTGCACCGAGAACTACACAGATTTATTTAATGACCTGTCCGTTTCTACAAAATCAGGTTTTCAGGGTGAAAAGTGGTAAAAATCTACAAAGTGTTTGTACATTGTGAAATCAAATATTTCCAATATTTTAAATGTTTTTGAGCATCTATGTGGAATACTCTTATCAGAACAGATTAACTTCACACAGAGTTCAAATTCACATGTAAACTCAAAGCTTATATCTCAATCCATATTTGTATTGGAGCACTGAGAAATCACTGGGAGAAATTAACCCCTTAGTCACAATGCGCATTGTCATCGAGCAGCTATGAAGTGGATTAGTAAGCAATTAAAGATGCATTTGTTTAAGCTTCATACAGAGCAGTCAGCTCAATCAAAATTAAGTTATTTATAGCTTACAGGATTTAAACAAAACCATTTCAAGAAAATGTATTTAGAAAAGAGGGTGTGGTCCATAGAGTGCATCTAATAAACATTTTAGTACAAAAATAAATTCTGCACTCTGAAAAAGGTCGAGTCCGTGTTTAGATAATTACAAAACAGCTACCCTTTAACACCAAAATCCTCAAGAGAAAGTCTTGTATTGAATGCACCATCACTGAATGCACAACTCAAAGATTCTGGGCTTTGAAGTCCTCTTTTCTTTACTTGAGAAGTCTGTCATTTAACAAGTCCAGAACTTACAACCTTTTCAAACAGGCAAGTGTTGCTCCAAGACCTGCCACAGTAACAAAGGCCATTAACATGTTTCTCATTGTTGACTCAGGATCCGAAACGTGAAAGAAATCCACAAATCCGTCCTAAAAAAGGAGAAAAATACACCAAGTCAAACATTAGTCACATTGCTGAGACAAATTAAGGAAACAGACAAATATAAGGAAATGCTAAGCTGCTGATAATGATCTAGTTTGTTTCACAAGCACTCAAGAGGAAGGTCACATTCAGTCAGAGAATGCGTCAAAAAAATTCCTCACATTGTGTCTACAAAGGCACTTAGTCAAGCTATACACGCCCTCAATATTGGCCAGAATCCAGATTTTCCCATTATTAGTTACTTCTCTTGTTCCAATCACTTCCAATTAAATATGAGAATAACTCACCCATGCTTTATTTTTCAGTAGCCAGTCCCTTTTCTCTGAAAGAAGATATGATGAGATCTCATCTCCAACCAGTCTCACACAATGGCCTCGACCCATCTCTTTTTGATGTTTGCACACAACTGCTCCAAAGGCCAGGAGGCTGGCGATTCGGCCCCAGTTGGTAATCCCGTCACTAAACATTTCTTTAGCTACTACCCCAATCAAATGCATGTCATTTCCTTTTTCTTCCACTTTCAGCTTTTCATGCATACCTGAGTGCATAGAAAACGAGAGCAAAGTAATTAGTTGAGAAAATAATTCAGTGTTTTAGGTTTAAACCATTTGCCAAAATTACAGCTTAAAAAAATAAGCCACACAAAAGATCCCAATGTAAGTACACTGATGTAGGATCAAGTCTCAGGTATGAGTCAGTGTTGCATAAATATTAAAATCTGATCCTAAATCAGTATTGTATGTAAAAATTTGCATTTAATGACAATTCATTGGTATTACAAAAACATTAACTGGGCATTATGTTCAAATGATTGTTATGTTGGCTATTTAGGTATAGTTATATTTGTGTAAATCTTGACATTTAAATGGAGACTAAAATTAAGATCCAGATTTTTTTTTTTGCCAAGAAGTCCATAATAACCATGTCTGGCTTGTGGTTAAAACACCTGGTGGTTTTGTTGCCCTTGATTAGGCACCTTATCTACAGGAAGTTCACTATGACGTGGGTTAAAAGTCCCCACTGAAAAGTTAATTTTGAATAATGTAGGCTACGATATTTTTAAAACTACGATTAGAAAATTGTGATTTCGATATTGAAACGATTAATCTTTCAGCCCTACAACGTAAGCATACTACTTTGTGAAACAAATGCTGTAGGGCAGAACGTTGTGTACCAATTCAACGTTTACTCAGAAGGCTTAATAAAAAAAACTACTTTTAAAGATACACAAGAGCCATCGGGAGCCTAAATAAACATTTTTAACAAACAACAAACTGTGTATTGATGTCTACTAAATATATGTTTAAAACGCGAGTTGTTTAGGCTTTTGGCCACGACTTCCTGTCTCGGTCAGAGTAGGAAGCGTTTTGCGACATTTACTTTAGGTCTGTACTTTGGCAAATGCAGGCAACACACAAAAAACAAGAATGAATATTATTACAAACTGAACAGACACCTAGACGTTTTTATTCAGTTAACCAAGTCCCTGAAGAGTAAATTACCTTTATACACCAGTTCATGCTTCACCGCTAGGCGGTCCACCACCCTGCTCATTGTCTGTACAACCCTACTGTGGCAGCCATAGGAGCGAGTAAGGCCGCTGAAGTGCTGGAAAAAGTCGTCGATAATTTCTCGAGTGTCTCGGTCCAGATTTTCACAGTCTTTGAGGCGGTTTACGTCTAATTCTTCGCAGTCTGAGGCCGGAGAGCTGGGCAGGGAGCCCTCGCTAACAGCGGGTCTGTTCTGGAAGTACTCCAGCGAGAGATTCTTTGGTAAACGAGGAACAATGTCGTCCGACTTGTTCATAATACAGTAATCCTGAGAATTCATCATGTTGACCAGGTGTCCTCTTTACGATAAACTTGCGAACTGAACGTACGCTAACGACGACGTATTACGAAAACGGTTACGGTTACATTGCACTATTACTTCGCAGAAAACAGCTCTAACCTCCGTTCAATGACCCAGGCAAAGGCGGAAGCGTCTCTCAAGTCTATAGTTACACTCCAATCACTGAGGGGCGGGGTTAGAAGTCCTCCAATCACAGTGGAGACACGTACCCAGCGTCGCTCTCGGCCCAAACGAGTTGTTTATGCTCAAAAATGTGTTTAGAAGCTTCACGATACTTGCACGTGCAAGATCGAGTAACAACAGTATACAAACAAAATATAACATCAAGGCGTCATTTAAACTGTACATGATGCCATTTCTCGACTTCTTAAGAGTCTACAAATAGAAAGTTGTGAAAAAGTTCACCATTTGCACCTCTAAATGGTTGCAAAACTCCAGTCTGCCTACAAGTACAGTATATGTATTATGCCCACGTAAGGTACAAAATAGCATGTATACATGCTCTAATAATAATAATAATAATAATAATAATAATAATAATAATAAATATTATTACCTCTACACTACCCCTATGTTACAGAGAATTGTGTTGCACCCATATTGCACATATTCATAATATATCCTCTTTTTTCCACTGAGTACTTTAGAAGTCAGTTTTCCAGCACAATGGACTGTTGTAAATATCATTTTTACTTTTGATTTCATACTCACATGGAATAACCTGCTGGGAAATGTATGCTTTCATTTTCACGTTGTTTACTTTCTGTATTTGTTTACCAGAACTTCTGTGTCTGCGCCACTTTTTACTGCATGTTACTGTCGCGCCCCCTGGTGGCACTAAAACCCATTTTATTAAAAAAACATCAGATATGTACAATACTGCTGGCTAGTAATGTGTAACATAATCACTGTTTATTGTATATTATCTTTATTGTGTATAATTCACAAATGATAACCTTTTGTTGTACTACACACCTAAGATGCTCACTCACCTTCACATCTGTGTAGGGTGATGTGACAATAAAGTTGATTTGATTTTGTGCTCCACCATCATCAACAACTTGAATCCAGTACAGTAATGAGGACAAGACAATAACTGGAGATTTGTCTTTTGATAACCATCTGTATCATGTATCATGTGTAGTGATGCACTGCCATTTTGAGTGTCTAGACAAGTGATGTAGAAACATTAAGAAGTATGATACTATGAGATGTGGGTAACACTGGTAATAGTGTGATGTCACTGGAACATGTGGAATATTTTCTATGCATCATTTTATTTTTCTGCTTGATATTTCATTTTCATACATAATATTTTATTGCTGATCACATTAAACTCAGAGCTACTTTTAATATACTCTGAAAGGAAGGCTACCTTATTACAAACACCTACCTATACGTTTACTGGTATAATTAAGCTTAGTTTATTGGTAGTAACAGATGCACTGAAGAGCATTTGTTGATACACAAATTGTGTTATAGTCATCCTCGATCACACTTTAAAATAAGGGACATGAATAACAGCAGTTAATACTGTAGTAATCATTATTAAATGGCAGAACTGTACTGGGATCCATTTATCAAACAATCTGCTATCTTTGGCAGCCATTTAAGTCATTCAATTCATTGATATTTACCTTCACTAAAGTGCTAACACAGGACCTTATTAAGATTCTTATTGGCTAATGAATAAAATACTTTATTTCATATGAATGTGTTGTGTGAGGATCATCAATAAATGCTTCATTAAGAGCTTAGTATGTTTTGTCAGATGTTCAGCTGAATTCAAATTTATAATTCATGAATTAATCATAATTAATTATCATTAATCGATGTTAATAGATGTACCATTATTGTAAAATATTCATAAATGGTCAGCTTTGGTCAGGTTAGGGTCACTGCCATGTTGAGAATGATCTTTAGCCCAAATAATATCTGGTTAACAGAAGCGCTGTGTCCAGAAACTGACCAATAGAGGGTGGCTGACAAATTGTGTATGAATATAGATGGTTTATAATCATAAAAACAATGTGCAGAGATTGTTTCCTCTGCGAAATGCATCATTAAAAGGAGTCTGAGTGTAAAATTTGTGCTTGAGCTATGAAACTACTAAAATATAGAAAGGTTTAACACTCCTGTGGGCAAAGTGCTTTCATTTGTTTGATAGCAGGTGAACCATTTAACCATGTTGAGTTCTGGCCAATGCCAGTTTATGGCTTATTTGCTTGTTTATGATAAACATGTTTACACAGAAACAAATATACTTCTAATACTCAGAGTTTAAATACACGGTAGCAGGACTGTACACTAGCAGTACTCAGAATGCAGGAGTTCATGTACTGTTGATTCAGCCGTATGAGTCATCTGATCTCATGATGATGTGATATATTTGGAAAATGTTGAATATTATCAGTGCAGGCCAAGATAATGTCACCACACATTTTTTATTGATACTTAATTTCCTGTGCTTTGTCATTTACAGTCATGGCCGAAAGTGTTGGCACCCCTGAATTTTTTTCAGAAAATGAAGTATTTCTCCCAGAAAAATTATTGCAATTACACGTTTTGTTGTACACATGTTTATTTCCTTTGTGTGTATTGGAACAACACAAAAAACAGAAAAAAGCAAATTTGACAATTTCACACAATTTCACACAAAACTCACACAATTTCACACAATTTCACACAAAACTCCAAAAACTCCAAAATTATTGGTACCCTCAACTTAATATTTGGTTGCACACCCTTTAGAAAAAATAATTGAAATCAATCGCTTCCTATAACCATCAACAAGCTTCTTACACCTCTCAACTGGAATTTTGGACCACTCTTCTTTTGCAAACTGCTCCAAGTCTCTCATATTTGAAGGATGCCTTCTCCCAACAGCAATATTAAGATCTCTCCACAGGTGTTCAATGGGATTTAGATCCGGACTCATTGGTGGCCACTTTAGAACTCTCCAGCGCTTTGTTTCCATCCATTTCTGGGTGCTTTTTGAAGTATGTTTGGGGTCATTGTCCTGCTGGAAGACCCATGACCTAGGACGCAAACCCAGCTTTCTGACACTCGGCCCTACATCGCGACCCAAAATCCTTTGGTAATCTTCAGATTTCATGATGCCTTGCACACAGTCAAGGCACCCAGTTCCAGAGGCAGCAAAACAACCCCAAAACATCTTTGAACCTCCACCATATTTGACTGTAGGTACTGTGTTCTTTTCTTTGTAGGCCTCATTCTGTTTTCAGTAAACAGTAGAATGATGTAGTAGAATCTTGGTCTCATCTGTCCACAAGATGTTTTCCCAGAAGGATTTTGGTTTACTTACATACATTTTGGCAAACTGGAGTCTAGCTTTTTTATGTCTCTGTGTCAGCAGTGGGGTCCTCCTGGGTCTCCAGCCATAGCGTTCCATTTCATTAAAATGTCAACGGATAGTTTGAGCTGACACTGATGCACCCTGCACCTCAGGACAGCTTGAATTTCTTTGGAACTTGATTGGGGCTGCTTATCCACCATCCAGACTATCCTGCGTTGCAACCTTTTATCAATTTTTCTCCTCCGTCCATGTCCAGGGCCATTAGCTACAGTGCCATGGGTTGTAAACTTCTTGATTATGTTGCGCACCGTAGACAAAGGAACACCAAGATCTCTGGAGATGGACTTGTAAACCTTGAGATTATTTTTCCACAATTTTGGTTCTCAAGTCCTCCGACAGTTCTCTTCTCCTCTTTCTGTTCTCCATGCTTAGTGTGGCACACACAGACACACAATTCAAAGATTGAGTCAACTTCTCTCCTTTTTATCTGGTTTCAGGTGTGATTTTTAAATTGCCCACACCTGTTACTTATCACAGGTGAGTTTGAATGAGCATCACATGCTTGAAACAAAGTTATTTACCCTCAATTTTGAAAAGGTGCCAATAATTTTGTCTGGCCCATTTTTGGAGTTTTGTGTGAAATTGTGTCAAATTTGTTTTTTTCCTCTGTTTTTTTGTGTTGTTCCAGTACACACAAATGACAAACATGTGTATAACAAAACATGTGTAATTGCAATAATTTTCTGGGAGAAATACTTCATTCTCTAGAAAAAAATTCAGGGGTGCCAACACTTTTGGCCATGACTGTATCTCAGATTTGCTCAAAACAATGTTTTGATTAGTCATGATGAAGAACAACATGTATAATTTAAGTGTAAATAAAGAAAAACAGGAACTTGTTAAATGCTCAATAAAGCTGTCATTTTTACTCAAATCATTCAGCTCAAAACAGCGATTCCTTACCATAAGGTCAGAAGACCAGCGTCTACCAGGAATGTCAGTGATGATTTTTAGTCACGTGTCTCAGTGGTTTAGGGAAGTGGCTGTCAATAAATGCCAGACAAGCTCAACATGCAGTTTGGGTAACAAAACAAACTTACAAAGTTATAATGGAATGATTAGAGCTGTGCTTTCTGTTCTGTAATGTTTGTAAGCCGGGGTATGTTCTATTTGGCTGTATAATTTGCATATGTAATATTTTACCTGTATGGTTGCACTTATTTCAGAGCTTTGAATATACACTCAGTGGCCTCGCACAGGCTTTATCAGAAACATACGTAAGGTTCAACCTCTCACAGACATGTAATATTTATATAAATAAATGACCATGTCTAATATTTTCTCATTTGTTTGATTGGTTTTTAGGACTTGTGTGAAAATCTGATGGACTTTTAGCTCAAACATATGCAAAGTTCTAGAGGGTTCACAAACTTTCAAGCACCTGGAGTGCTGTCAGACCATTGGCCCATCTATTGCTCAGTCATCTCTTAGCCCTTTATTGATGGTCTTTTTCTGACCACAGTGCTGCTCTTGGCTGGATATTTATTGGTAATGGACCACTTTCAGCCTAATACTGACAGTGCTGTGTGATGCACTTGTGCTAGTGCAGCACAAATTACAATATCACTGCTGCTGCTGTGATGAGAATGGCTCACCATCCAAATACAATCTGGCTAAAAGCAGCCATGTGGTCAGAAACTGACTAATGATAAATAGGACAGAGGGGATTGATAAACAGATGGGCAACAATCTGAATAGCCAATATAGTGGACATATAGATGGAGATTAAGTTGCCAAAGAGTTAAATAATAAAGTGGATAGTGTACACAACTGTTAGATAGCCTAAGACCTACAATACAGTCTTATGTACTAAGTACTGTATATGAAGTCTTCACAACATGTTTGTAATTAAATTTTAAAACAAATTAACTTTTTCACAATGTTCTAATTTTTAGAGATTAGTATTGTGAACAGAATTTTCCAGCAATCCTTACTAGAGCCCTGTTATGACCTTAGGCTTCTCTCAAGTATACAGCGCCATCTTATGACTCACTTATAGGTATTAATTTTCATATTATAAGCCAGAGGTTGCAACAACAATGCAGTTTTGTGCTTTTCATGTCATGTCACACGCCGTCATCGCTTCGCGATGGTAGGCTGCACAGACGAGTCACTTCTCTCCAATGCCATCCGTCTCTGGTTGCTTGTAGCAGGCTAGCACTTGATAATCCAGTCCATGTCTTGATGTTATCCATCCAGGTTATTCTTGGTCTTCCACGTCTTCGGACTCCCTCCACAAGTCCAGTCATAACACTTCCTTCAATGCTCTCATGTGCTGCCTCATCACATGACCAAAGTAACGTAACTTGCGGGATTTAACGTGCTTTTCATAGTCTAGCATAATTGTTTCAGCTCGTTAATTAACAAACAACCTTGTCACAGGACAAGCTGGATGAGGTGCGAGCAGGGGTGTCCAATCTTAACTCCAAGGGTCCGGTGGGGCTGCAGGGTTTTGTTCCAGCAAAGCAGGAGAACACTATTTGTTTGAAGACTGAGACCAACTAATTAAAACAAACAGAGTCAGGTGTCGTGCACCTCATTTGTAATGAAAGCCTACAGCCACAATAAAATTGACCACCACTTGAGAAATCAACAGGTCATTTCCCAGCTGGCGCAATGACAACGTTCTGTCAATGTTATCTACATTTGCATTGATACAACGTTGTGATGAGGTTCTGTGCCTGCTGGGTTGCACCTTTCTGAAGACTTTACCCTTTATTCTTTTGTGAAGACTGTATGTCTTCACTAAGCATGTTTACGTATTCAGATAAGACTGAAGACCACATCATGTCAATGTAAAACTTTATTTCAGATTCAAGCAAAAATCTTTCGCTTTTTCCCCCCACAAGCTTTCACAACCTCTTTAACATCGCTGTAGTTTATGACACTTTCCCACGCCTCAGTCAGTTGTCTTTCCTTGTATGCAATTTCACCAAGGCTTAAACCCATAGCTGTAGTCATGTGTAGTCTTTTAAATCATAAATACACAGGCGTATGGTGCATGCATGTCTGTCTGTGCATGTAAAGCACTGAATACACCAACACTCACAATTTAACATCAGTACTGATACTCCAAAATGTCCAAGCAGTGGAAGAGGCATTTCACATTAAAACTGCAGTGAGGTGGATTTTTATATTCAAAAGCATTCATAAGTTCTAATAAATCAGATGAAAGATTTCCATAAGAGTTATTTACCAGCCCATAGCTCATCCTGGTCAAGTGTTGTCTTTAGGTGTACACTTTTCAGACAAAAGCATATGCCTTACATCTGTAACCCAGCTTGTTTCCCAATAAACTCTTTACACAGGTCCTTAATGAAAAAAAATATTACAAATATTACTATTAATGAGCAGAAAAATCAAGGAGGAAAACTTTTAGAAAAGGACCACACAAAGAGCTAAGTGCAGAAATAAGAAACAGAACACTGACATGTTACATAGGGCCCTGCAGAAAACCTGGTGCCAGGATATAAATGATCAAAATGATATGAGGTTTGGTTCTGTGAGCAAAATGCTATTCTAAAAAATCTTTTCCAGTTTGTTTATAAGGTTTGCATTCTGGCAGAGCTTATTGCAGATAGTGCTACATCAAAAATTTGAATATTGTGGAAAACGTTTTTGTTTTACTGTTGATCAGTATGGCTTACAAAATCATGAAAACGAGAAATCCAGAATCTCAAATTATTCAAATATTTCATTTGAAGTTAAGAGTACATTATTTAAACTGTATCAACGTGAAATATGCCACTTTCCAATCAACATGAACAGAGGTGTGTAATCCAGGTCCAGAAAGTAAAAATCCACTCCAGGATTTTGTTTCAGCTGCTTTGTTGGTTCTGCTGCAGATATCCTGCAGCAGAGACACACATGAAGTTGGAGCAAAATCCAGGGATGGATTTTTACTTTCTGGACCTGGATTACCCACCTCTAAACGTGAATATAAAATAAAACAGTTTAGCTTTTGGAATTATGAACAAAAATGAACTTTTTGACAATATTCAGATTTTTGGAGACACACTAGTTCTTGTGTATTTACAGATTCACAGCCAGACTATAACTAAGTAGAATTATTTTAAGTAGAAATCTGTAATATCGGTATTAAGATCTATGTGCACGATTCCAAAAAATAAACTATGACATTTGTCAAACGTTATATTAGTATACGATGGTCCTGGTGATCCGCCGCCCTGGGCCTGTATTCACAAACCACCTGAGGATCTGGAGTGCTGTGACCATGACTACTGTAAATATGGAGGAAAGCGATCCAGTCCGGTAACTCAGGACAACTCTGTAAACATCACCCAAGTTCATAGAGTTTAGTTTTTTCGACACACCTGGCTCTATATTCAGATGCTCCTGAAGGCCTTTATTAACTGGATCAGGTGTTCAATGAGGATTGGGGTTAAATACCACAGGATGAATACATCACCAGCACCAAGTTTGTGTTATAAAATGACGCAGAAGAAGAAACAAAACATACAAAAAAAAACCCCCAAAAAACAATACAGAGTGAATACTATATGCATTTCCTGCAGGACCCTATATACAAATATTAAAACAAATGCATTGTCTTATTTACAATTTGGGAGCAGCTAAAAAGAAGATATGGTACAACACTGTACATAACATTATTCAAAATAAACATTCAAACTTGAACAATCACTCCAAAAAGCATACCTTCCACTCTCCAAATTTCCTCCTTTCACCACATTAACGGCAACAACAAAATGACGTGTGACAAAAACATTCATCGTCTTTCCTGTGGGTGTGAGAAGCACGACACTTTTACTAAGAATCTCACTGTTTAAACAGGTTACGTACATGATTACGCAGTTAAAGTGTGTTCTTCCCTGAATATATATATATATATATATATTTATATGTTACTTGATGACTTCCCCCACCCATGTCCATGGTCTATACTTAAGAAGTAATTCAAAGCAGGATCTGTACTAGGCCTAAGGGAATGTAATACCACAAGAATTAAAAGAATACTATCATACCCCTGTATTTTAGTAGATAATTAAATTCAAACTAAGGTTTCTTTCATCAAGACCTGATCTCAGACTTTGGTGTCCCATAGAGCAAAAGCTAGGTTACAGCTAAAATCAACCACCTCATCTGACTTAACCCTGGTTAGGAACCTACACATGTAAACGCCAGGAAAGTGAGATTTACGCTGACAATTTGTAGCTGAATACAGTCATTCAGTGAGATGATGTAAAGATGCACTATCATACAAAATGTATTTCTAAACCTGCCTCTGTCCTGTCGACTTTTTCTATTCAACACATTAGCACAACCTCTTTGCTTTCAAGGACCACATGACTATACCTTGTTACTTCCTGGCCTGTGTTATCTAAAGAAGAAAATAATCATATACAATAACATTTATCATTAAGTACATCAGCGCCCGAGCTCACCGAGCCTGAGCAGTTCCACATAATCCATTCGGTACAAGGCTGCATGGTTTTGCCAAACCATGTTAAATCAGGTGCCCTGAAGCTTTAGGAACATATGGTTTGTGCTGGGTCAGTTCCTTAATTTAAGCACTTTTGATTATCATGGCACACGAATATACATTTTGCTCTACTTTCCTACTAACGTTAGCCTTTTTAATGTGCGGATTGATGGTAGTAACTTAAAATCGAAAAAGCATAAACATTACTTCACCAAATCAAAATGAACAATTACAGAGGTGGCCAACATGCTTTTGGTGCCAAAAACTGCAGGATTTCTACATAAAGCCTTTATAAAACAATCTTAAGCTGATAACAACAAAGAGAATCGTCTCAGCGAATCTGTAAATGACATTGGTATACTGATTAGGCATCTAACTATAATTTCTGTAACCTCCACGATTTTGGACAGAGTTTGATCTCATTCATATAGAGGGTGGATCATAAAGTGCATTATAGTCCAGAGAGGCCGCTCACCTTGACTGGCCCTTCACTGAACTGATTTGCTCCCTACCCAGATGTGTGGGGCTGGGTCAGTGAGGGGGGCAGAGGGTGGTGGATCAGGTTAGAGCTGTTGAGATGGAAGAGGAGGTTAACCTAAGCCTTACAACCCCAATTATATAAAGCAAATAGTGCGCAACTAACCCCGGTGGAGCTTGGAAGCTGAGGAGGAGAAGATTAGGGACGGGGTCACTCAAGACCTGAGGTAGTGATTAGCCAACCAGTTTGCTTGTGACTAAAGAGGACTTTCTTTGCGGCAAGTCTTGCGGAGTTGGAATGTGGTCCCCGGTGACGATGCTCTTCTCTGGACCAGTTGCTGCTGGCAACTGCTTATTCTTCATCTTTGCCTTGGCCATATTGTAATCACCTGAATCAAAGTACTTTTGCTGGAACAGAGAGAAAGAGAAAATATCCTGATAAGTCTATCAACACTGAATGCTCATTTGATGATCAAAAGAGTGCAACATGGGCCACAGAGACACCTACTCCTTTCTGAAGTCTTTTCATCAAGAAGTCTGATCCTCCTGGCTTCTGGCCTAAGTTTGGGTACTTGGCTTTTAGTTTGGCCTCTTCCGTCTTCACAGGATTTGAGTTGGGGTCCTGAGATTCCTATCGAAAGACATTTTGCAGTGCATGATGAGTGAGAAATACAATAACAAATAGTACATGGTCAGTATCAGCATGAAGGATTGTAAACACAACCATTTCATTACCTACAAAGAAACAGATTACACACTTCCCTCTTATTATTTTCTTAAGGTGTGGCTACTTTCGTCATTACCGGTTGCCTTAATGGCTGATATATTCTAGAAAAACTGCAGACAGACATCCAGTAACACCTCATTTATGATGACAAGTAAAAACAAGCCTCAAGATATGACAACATTCAAGATTAGTCAGTCTGTTGGACTTTGACTGAGACAGATGTTTCATGTAGTAAAATCATCTGGCATTGTCACTTCAGCATGAGTCTTATGGTTTGTGCGCCAGGATTGCTCAATTTTCATGCACAAAAAAGGAGCTTTGCAGGTGTCATCTAAAAGCAAACATATCCAACATTTGGACTAAAGAAGAACAACAATCAATGAAAACCCAAACACTTGTAGTGCTCAAGCCAAAATACACCAACAAAAGTGGAGGGGAAGAACACACAAATATAGAAAATAAATACAAACTACTCTTCTGAATGCATTAAAATATACTTAGGCTATGTCAGTGTCTGAACAAAATTGGCAACCTCGCAGGGCTTTCAGGGCAACGTCTTAAAGACAGCACTCTGTAGGACTATATAGAGACATGTTAGGAGGGTTAGTCACATTACGTGAACAACCAGGAGGCCACCTGTTAAAAAATCAAAGGGAAATCCAGAAAACTACGGCATACAAGGCTCATTAATATGTATAAATTTTAAGCATCTGATTAAATATCTAATTAAAAATGGTCAATGGCTACGTTCATATTACCAGGCTGAAGTGATTCAAATCCAATCTTTTGCCTTAATGTGGTTCAGATCGGATCTTTTCAGAGCTATGTGGACGTGTCAAATGCAAACTCTGCAAACCGCCAACTTTGAAGTTTTAGTGGTGATTGTATTTTTGCAAACCTGGCAACCCTGCACAAATATGATGCTTTTTAAAAGATTAAGATGAACCAATTTAGCCAATGTGATTTTCACACAACAGAATCTGACCTCCAGAATTTAACCCATTCGTGCAGTGAAACACACACACACTAGTGAACACACTAGGCTGTGAGAATTTGTGCCCGAAGTGGTGGGCAGCGCCCATCGGCGCCCGAGGAGCAGTTAGGGGGTTAGGTGCAAAAGATCTAAGCAAAAAATCTGATTTAAGCAATGTGGCTTGTAATGTGAACGTAGCCAATGTAACAACTACTAGTACTGATTATTAATTTTAATTAGCAGACTCTCTTTATATTATAATTCATTAAATATAATTCAGTCATACTTCTAAGCCACTGTTTTACATGGCTTTCAATAGGCCCGACTAACACATGGTTCATTAGGCTCAACACCATTAAAACAAAGAAACTAACTCACTAGACAGGTTTCAGAGTATTCACCTGGATGACAACTGAAAAAAACTGTCATGTTACACCCTGCCAACTTGCATTGTGTACCAGTCCTAGATTAAGCCCACATCTAGACTAAGAAGCTACAGCGACGCTACAGTTAATCTATGTCTGAGAAACTGGCCTTCTGATTTAACAACAGCAAAGTTTTACATGTCTTCATGTTTATAATTTAAACATTGACTATACAACCAAAACTATTCATTACATTACATTACATTGCATTTAGCGGACGCTTTTATCCAAAGCGACTTACAATAGTGGGAAATAAATAATACTAGAGTTGTACTAGTATTTACTAGTACTAGTATACTAGAATTAACATTTGGATATCGAATGCTGAGTGCATATCAGTACTCA
>BRDA01009926.1:18307-28953 GCA_036984385.1 Crenuchus spilurus
GAGAGAGTGAGAGAGAGTCGATCGTCAAGGTGAGGTTGTGTTGAACCGACTGTTTTGCGGGGAAGACCAGTAGTTCAGTCTTTGAGAGGTTAAGTCATACACTTATTTTAATTTGTGAATTCAGGTACTTTAAGATGTCTTTCATTTACTCATGTATTTAAGACATAAAAAGCTGTTAGACAATTAATGTATATGCATAATTTATTTATTTATTTAATTTAATTTTGGTACCTGATTGCACTGAACTTTTTTTAAATGTTGCCCAACCCTGAACTGCCTCACTACCTGGACTTGGAAGTCAAGGCAAAGAAGCTTGCAGTCTTGAACCAAGCCCATTTCCTTTTAAGGTCTAAATCATAAATCATCCATACTCAATCTATACTCTAACCAGTTTGGCACTGTGTTTTGCTGACAGCAGAAGAGTCGTGTGTGTATTACGGAGATTAAACATAAAAAACAGATGTTAGTAAGATGTAGGTTAAGCTGTAAGATGTTAAACTGTTAAAACATTGGAAGTGGAAATACAATAATGGGGTGTTTAATGTATAGCCTGAGTACTGACTTGCTATGAAGTATCAAAATACTACATTTGTTATCAGAAGTGAAATCAAAATTCTGGTATTGTGACAGCTCTACTCTGTATCAGCCACACAAAGTCATCTAGAGGGGTTAAATTCCCTGAACATTGAGCTGTGGAGCAGTGAAACAGTGTTATCTGAACTCCATGCAATACCTTTGGGTAAAGTTTGTGATCCAGAACATCAGTACCTGACCTTTGTGACCAAATGCAATCAAATCCTCACAGCAGTGTTCCAATATCTAGTCTAAAGTCTGCACAGAGAGTCCGTTACTGCAGCAAAAGTGGGCAAACTTTCTATTAATAGCCTTGATTTCAGACGAAATGTTAGATGGGCAGGTGTCTACAAACTTTTGGACATACAGTGTAGAGATACATACTGGCTTCAGACCCTCAAAGGGGGATAAATAACACAGAGTATGCTGATTCACTTGAATCCGTGACAAGGAATTTATATGTACCTATATTCAGCACCAACTAGAAAAAAGCAGATGTATGACTGGCCTCTGGTTTTGTATGAAGGCTACATAAGGCAGTAGACATTTTCATATGTAAATTTTACTTGATACTGTGATGCTTCACAATGAATGGTGATCTTTTTAGATGGAAGCATTACAGTTACTGAACCCACAGATAGTTTACTCAGCCATTAAAAAGGATTAGGTTTTGGCAATGTTAAATATATGGCACACTATATGGGGAAAAAACTCCTGGGACACCTCTTCACTGAGTTTCAATTATTTAAAAAAATAATTTTTAATACTTTTGTTGGAGTAGCTCTCTACCATCCAGGAAAGTCTTTCTACTAGATTTTGGAGCATTGATGTGAGGATTTGATTGCATTCAGCAACAAAAGTGCTAGTGAAGTCAGGATATTGGATGATCACCACCCCATCCCCAACTCCATAGCTGAAAGATGAGGGGCTTTATAGCCCTCAAGCCCACTCCTGGCATTAAGCATGATGCCAGTATTTTAATGTGTACTTACAGTCTTATTGTATTGACAGTACTTCTCTACAGGGACTAGACAAGCTGTGTACATCTGTGTCACCAATGGGTGTAGCTGAATGCATTCATTAGAAGGGGTGTCCATAAACATTTGGACATACAGTACAGAGTATATACCGCTAAAGAACACGGGCCACTAGGAACATGGGACCCAGGAATGCACATTATGCAGAACTGGGAAGAGAGGATGTGTGACATGTACATAGCTATACTCCCCTAAAAAGCTATGAGTGTAGCCAAAACATAGACTACATGGCCTTCAGTAGAGATGGGCAATACCACCATTCAATCCGATACTGTGCAATTCCCATACTAATATGCTGATACCAATAGAAATACTGTTAAAATTTGGCTTATTTTTTGTTTTTACAATGAAATTAAGAAAATGAGCAAAAAAAATCTTTATTTCAAATAAAAAAAAACATCAAATGTTATTTAAATAGAAAATTATATTAAACGTTTATTTTATGTTACAATATATATTAATAAATAAAAAAGGAACAGCAGCCAGCAGTTGCTGAAGTGAGGTCTAGAAAGTAAAAAAAATCGACATTTAAAGATCGATTTTACAAATGAAATATCAGGACCGGAAGTATAGATATTTCAGTATCGGTTAGTCCATCCTTAGCCTTCAGCAAGTTAAACAACCCCAGAGCTATATGCAGGATCACGTACACACTTTCTCAGCCAGACTGTCACAATTCTAACTGAAACATATGGATTTATTCACTGGACAAAAACACTAGATATGTACTATAAAAACGTTTAACATTGAGTATTTATGAAATGACAGCCCTCAGTCATCAGGTTATCACAACACAGCAGCCCGAGAATCAACCAATAACAACACTACTGACATATGAACACTTATCACTGATCACTTTAACATCTGCCTCGTACTGATTTCACTCAGCTAAACCTGCCTTCTCCAGTAAACGGTGGCCTGTTTGGGCCTCCTGTTGTGATGATATACGGCTTTTCTATCGTGAAGCTAACGTTAGCATGCTAGCACAGCTATGGTGGCCATTCGCTAGAACAGACCGAACACTTCAGTGCTGCTCAGCTTTCTACCTAAATCCGCCCACCTGTGTTTCACCACACTGCTCCGATAACGTCTCGGTATCCTGGTTAACTGATGACATTGCTGCCTGACTTTGATACAAAATAATAAAATGCAAGAACTGCGAAGGAAAACCGTAGCTTTTCCAGCCTGATTCGCCCGCCCACGGTGTGTGTACGTAGGGTTGCCAGACCCAGAAAGATTCCCAATCCCAGTGTAGACCTAAAACCCGCCCCTCATAAACCAGCATAGAACTCTTAAATCTTTAAATCTAAATGTGTTGTGTTTTCTTTTTTATTTTATACTTTTTGATGTGAGTGATAATTATTATTATTATTATTGTTATTATTATTATTATTATTATTATTATTATTATTATTAACAATAACAATGCAACTCGTGAATGAAGTGCTCTTGAGCAAGGCATCTAACCCCCACATGCTCCCCAAGGCACTGTGGAATGGGGCTGCCAACTTCTTCGCGCACGTCTTCTCACTGCAATAAGTAACTTTTGACTGTTGTGTCCGCACCATGCAGACTATTTTTTACCTGCGACTGCAATTTTCAATAATGCCAATTTTGGGGATACCTGGCAACCATGGAGTGTGTGTGTGTGTGTGTGTGTGTGTGTGCGTGCGTGCGTGCGTGCGTGCGTGCGCACTAGGGCTAGCGCTAGAGAGGAAGCAGTCTTTAGCTCGTGTAGGTTCACGTGCTTATGAGAAGCTTGTATGCCCTGGCGGGTTTTGTTTTTATTTTTTATCTTTCAGTACACACACACACACACAATTTGTCTAGCAATAATTACACTGTTACTTTAGTACATTGGTACAGTATTTTAATATATATTTCTATAGAACCACCTACATACCTATTGTTGTATGTAATGTAATTGTAATGTGTCTTGCTGCTTGGGAAGTTGTCCACAAAGTTTCGACAATATACCAATAAATGTAATCTTATTCTTATGTACAAACACACACATTTCATCTCTCAAAATGTCCAGAGTGATCTCCAAACATCCAAAAGATCAGTCGGTCATTTTTTATGTATATTAATTCTTTTTTCTTAGTTCTTTTTTAGTGAGAATACCTACTAGGTATTTCGCTCATTACCTACCATAGCACAGTTTACGTATGATATATAGATCAGGTGACCTGCTAACGGACCTGCACGGCTGGCTGACCCGCTCTCGTTAGGGACAGAGACGCTCTGAGGAGTTTGGCGGGAAACACAACCAGACTGAAATTAAAGTAAATATAACGATAATCTAAGGTGGTAAAATGAAGTCATTTTGGAAGTAATCTATGCTTTTCACACCAATTTTACATAAAACGTGTGCTGAATTGCTGTTCCTCGCTTTAAATGAACAATCCGGTAAATAAGCTAAGTGTTAGCAGTTAGCTTATCAGTTAACCTTAATGAATTGTAAAGAGTGAGTAACAAATCGTCTTAAAGTCATGTCATTTATCCCAGGGGACATGTAGCTCTTTCTTAGTTTGTGATTAAAATGAAATAAGATGCTAGCCTGTGGTTTTAAGCGTTGCTAAACTGGTTAGTTAGCTACTTAGCTAACAAATGTCTTAGCTAACTAAACTCTTCAGCATAGCTTGCTATCTATAACATTTGCTAATCATTTTTAGATATTTGCAGATCAGACACTATCTTACAAAAACACAGCTTGGAATATTATTGTAAGAGAACCAACTAATATAGAAACCTATTTTACATACATCTGTGGAGCACCTTATGTCAATAACCCCCCCCCCCCCAACCCTCTACATATAAGGACAATGGGAGCTGGAATTGAACGTAGTAGTAGATGACAAAATTTGGGAAAATATATGTTTCAGGTGTCACAATTGATTGAGAGCCAGCTATGTAAAGAGTTTAATTGGAAGGTCCAATTGAGGTATTTTAGGACACCATTGGTGGTGACTTGTGTTTTTAAAAAAATGATACTAAAGCATGCTGGAGAAAAAGTGGTATGGTCGGTGACCATAAACATATTTTGGGTATTGCCCGAAAGTTCAGACATTCTGGAAAATATTAAAGTGGAAATGGAAAAAAAACTCGATATTCCTCAGGACCCACAAGTGTTATTATTGGAAGCGTTACCTGATTATATGTTTACACCTAATCTATGTTATAATAAATACTAATCAAACATATGAAACATGTTTTGTTGATGGTTGCAAGAAAAATTATTACTTTTAATTGGTTGAAACCTGATCCTGCCACAATTGGTCAATGGTTACAAAAGGTCAAATATGTTTATGTGATGGAGCACATGACCGCACAGTTACAACTTAAACTAAAATTTTATAAGAAAAATTGACACCTGATATTATCTCAGTTAGTTTATATGAAAAATGTTAACATGTGCTTGTTTATATGTTGACTCGTAGGTGTACAGGGATAAAATGTGTTCTGTCTTTTAGCGTATGTTAAGTGAAGCCTAGTCTCAGGGTAATTTTATTTATACAATGTTAATTGTCTGTTATTGTGTATTAATGACAATAAAGTAAAAAAAAATTGAATACAGAATATGCATACTTTCCTTGTTTCTTCACAGATACCTTCATTATCCTCATGGCCTGTAATCAGCAATTACGGACTAAACAGGTAATGTTAGCTTTAAATGATAGCTACCTGAATATTTGTTTTTGGACTGTCTTGTTATCTACAAAGTGTGAAATACTTTGTGTAAAATACTCTATTACTGTGTAAAATGTAAAATCAGTGAAAACAATGCAGTCATTTGCAAATCTCATAGACCCATATTTTATTCACATTAGAATATAGAACACACATCAGATGGTGAAAGTGAGGCATTTTAACATTATTCAAATTTATTTTAGATGCGTTGTTGCCATCAAGTTCTAAAAAATTTAAAAAAAAATTTAAATGGTGAAATGGGGCTCCAACTGTCACTATGATCAAAGAATCGTGAGTTCGAATTCCAATTATGCTGCTTGTCATTGGCAGCCGGGGCCAGAGAGAGCAAAAATTGGTCGTGATCTCTGCAGGCAGGTAAGATGGCACACTCTCCGTAGCACTACTAAGTAATATCGGCTGGTTCAGGTGTCTGGCAGGCAATCCATCAGAACTGGGGATCCTGCTCTTTTTTAAGAGCGCATTGCCTGCCCAGCAGCGATGCATCATTTGCCATTCAAAAAGAGGCGGAGCTTGACTTCAGTATTAGTCTGCACCTCCTAGAGTCAGAGACATTACAAGTGATAGGGAGTGTCAATGAATGGGTGGATCTATTGGCTACCAAACACATATATATATATACACACACACACACCCAGCGATGGATTGGCACCCTGTCCTGGGCTTAGTTAAATAGTGTAATGCACTGCCCTGCGCCCAGTGAGGGGGTAAGGGACTAACCGCGAGAACTTTTGTCACCTCCAATTTGTACAATTCTGTTGAAAATATAAACCGAGATCTTTTAGGGTGGAAAAATAAAAATAAAGAACTAAAATAATGTGGTTGCATAAATATGGACACCCTTAAACTGATACTTAGTTGAAGTGCTTGTTGAATTTATGACAGCATTCAGACTTTTTGTGTAGGGTTCTATCAGGATGACAAATTGTTGTGATGAAAGGTGAAATTATTCTTCATTTTGGTTCATAGTTCCTTCTACCTTGACTAAAGCCCCAGTTCCAGCTGCAAAAAAACAGCCCAAAGCACAATGCTGCCTGAATCATGCTTCATTGTGGGTGTGGTGTTCTCTTCAGTGTTGGTTTTATGCCAAACATACCTTTTGGAATTATGGCCAAATGTTCAAGAATCACTTGGTCATTTATTGAACAAAAACTAGGTAAAATGCCGAAACAGTGTAAAAAATCAATAGCACCCTTACTGATTCTATGAGAGTTAAGAGGTTAAGTACCAGCCAGATGCTGCTAATCAAACTCCTTTGATTAATTGATCATCCGCAAGTGCGACCACCTATGTAAAAGCAGAAGTTTCAACAATTTGTTGGTCTGGAGCATTCAATGCCAAAGTGGAATCACATCAGCAGTGATCCTAAAGAAGCAATTGTTGCTGCCTGTCAATCTGTGAAGGGTTATAAGGCCATTTCCAAAACTATTTACAAGTGACTCACATAGTTACTCACACAAAAAAAAAACATTCAAGACAGTTTCCAAACTTCCCAGGAGTGGACATTCTAGCAAATTCTGCCACAACTATAATTCCCAACTGCAAAAAACCCCAAGAGCTAGATCACAGACTCTGCAGGCCTCACTTAGCATATAAAATGTTCAAATGCATGAGAGTACAATTGGAAAAAGACTGAACATTGGGAAGAAATGTCAGAAGCCAGCCTCTTCTTTCTAAAAGAACATCAGCAGCATGGCTGAAGTTTGTGAAGTTGCATTTGAAGAAGCCACAAGACTGTAAGAATGTCCTTTGGATAGACAAGACCAAAGTGGAGATATTTGGCCATAATGTACAGTGCCACATTTGGTGAAAGCTAAATGCAGAATATCAACACAAACACCTCTTGTCAAGCGCGATGGGGAAAGAGTGATGATTTGGGCTTGTTTTGCTGCCACAGGACACCTTGACCATGAACTCCTCTGTATATCAAAGTATTCTACAGCGAAATGTGAGGCCATCTATCAACCATTAAAGCTTGGCCAAAATTAGGTTGTGCATCAAGACTATGATCCTAAGCACACCAGCAAATATACAACAGAATGGCTTAATAAAGAATCAAGGTGTTGCAATGGCCAGGTGAACGTCCAGAATGATGCAGGAGACTGAAACTCAGAGAGAAAACAGTTACTTAAGTTATTAATTTTTTTATTAGTGCTAAAGCTGTCACTACAATGTTTTTCACACATTGATTTTTTTTTCATTTTGGTTTCATTTTTGTTAAATAATGATATACTAGAGTCTGTTGTGTTGTTCATCTGTGGTTGTATTTACCTAATTTAAAGACCTTCTAAGGACCAGATATTTTATTATGTACTGATATGTTAAACCATGGAGTTCAAAGAGGGTGTACTTTGTTTTTCACATGTCCCTAAATATATTGCAGAAGATATTTCACTATATTTCTAAATGTTTGTTGACATTTTTTTTCTTATAACTTAATTTCTAATAATAATTAACAATTAAAGTTTTACTGTAATGTGTTTTTTTTTGTTTATAAATAATGTATTACATGAATAAGAAATGTTTATGTGCAGGGCAATTTGCAGATACTGCCACCTGCAGTTGTTACAGAGCAGCAATCACTGGTAGTTGTTAAGAAACTGCTTGCTGTTGCTGTGTCCAGCATCACTTACCTACGCGGTCTTTTCCCAGAAAAAGCTTATGGGTGCAAATATGTTGAGGGTAAGTCTTGAGGAAAAAGTCTAAATTAACTTTAATTAAAGTGTATAATTAATATTTCATAGGTTAACAGTTGTGGCCTTTTGTTTGCTCCACAGAACAGAAGGTGATGATTCTTCGTGAGGAACGAACTTGTCCTGGTGCTAGACAGATTGTGCTGTGGTCAGTATGAGTGATCTGTGTGTGGATATTTGGGTAACTAAATAAAAGCTTGACAGAGGACATTGTAGGGTTTCTTTGTACTTTCACATAATAATTTTCTTCATGGATGTTTTTTGTGTGAAAGCTCTTCCTAACACAATTACATACTGTAAGATGACATTATTGCAAATGCAATAGAAATAGAAATATACCAAAACCAGCATTGCCAAAACTTTTGATGCATGTTCACTCACACAAACAGGTTGCAAGGATGCTTTGATGCACTACAGAAGAGATATGTGAGTCAGTCATTACTTTCAAAAGCATGTGTTTGAGATTACATCAGATACTTGAAGTAAAAGTTGTTTTTTGTATTGTTAATTTTAAACTAAAATTGTCTCCATTTTCAGCTCCGCATGGTTTTGTTATCTGTGAGTACTGGATTTTTCCACATTATTTAGTATCTATAACACTATTATAAAATGTTCCAGTGTTGGCTTTCATTTAATATAATTATGCTAATCTGATGTTGTATTTTCCTAGATGTATACTGATCCAGAATTCCCAGATGTAAGTAAGGAAAGGAAAAATTAGTTAATGACAGCAGTAGCAAATTCTATCCATCATTGACAGGAACTGATTATTATGACGTCACAGGTCGTGATGTTAAAGTTATAATGTGGAGGGTCATAGCCAAGAGTTTGGTGTTTTCCATGTTCTAAAGCATAGTTTGGGTTGAATTAGTAAAGAATAAAGCACCTGCAAGGATTTCGTATTTCCATAGAAAGCCTGGATCTTCATATCAGTGTTCTGTGCCGGGTATAATAGTAATAATGGTAACAAAAATTATGGCCATCCATTTTTGTGTTCTGTTATTACATCACAGTGTGATCAGTTTGATTATTGAAGGAGCTTTTGGACTGTTGCTTTAGCCATTTCATAAAGCCATTGATCATATTGGTAATCAGTTGAATTAGATCATCAGCCCAGGTAAAGCTAACCTGATTTTTGAGTTGAATTAGGTGTGTTAAATGAATACGTTAATTAAAATCTGCAGTTATGTCTCTCTCCAGAACTCGAGTCTAACACCATGATGTAATGTATAAAGTCACATGTAAAGTTTATTATTATTTTTTATATATATTTCCTTTATCTTGTTTCTTTAGAAAGTAACAGAATGCTACCAGTTCAGGATCCAGTACACTGAAAAGGGGCCTCAGCTAGATCTTGAAAGGTGATGGTTTGGATAATTTAGAAATGACAGCTAGTTGTCATTTAAAAATGACAGTATTCTTATATTATGTTATTATTACTTAATGTTTGATGTAGGACATCTCTCTAAAATTTTCCTGTCTGATATTATCAGCAACAACCAGAAGCGTGTGACTAAGATGGATTGCGGTGATATGAAGAAAGCAAGTATTCTGCTTATACGGAAACTGTACACACTAATGCAGAACCTTGGGCCACTCCCTGACAGCATCTGTCTGAACATGAAGCTGTCCTACTATGATGAAGGTAAATTAGGTCATGGACATTGATCATCTATTTGTATAAAAAGACAGACAAGTAGATGAAAAAGCCTAAATCACATGCCCTCTTTCTGTACATGTTTAGATTCATAGGTATATTTTCTCAGTTTTAGCTCTGCTAAATGAGTCTTTTTAAATAGTGTCAAAGAATAAAAATAATTGTTTACATTCTGACCTGTGTGGTAGTGACTCCACAAGACTACCAGCCACCAGGATTTAAGGAGAGTGATAAAAGCACACTGACGTTTGAGAAAGAACCTGTAAATCTCACCATGGGAGAGGTCGTTACGCCTTTCCACACCCTCAAAGTGAATGTCACCACAGAAAGAGAGAGACTTGAACAGGTGTTGATTAATGGTCTTAAAGTTATAGAGCCAAAAAGTTCATTTTAAAATAAATTAGTGTGTTAAACTTTCAAATTTGAAATTCATTGAGATACAGTTAAACTCAAATGATGTGTGTTTGCAGGTGGATGATGATGAGCCATTATGTGCTAGAGAGAGTTGGGCTCTGAAATTGAATGAGGAAGAAAAGGTACATGTGTCAAAAGTTCAGCAAATGAAATGTGGTTACAGATTCTAATTCCTAATGTTTGCATTTATGCATTATGTGCTTTCTATAGCAGGAGTTCTTATGCAAAGAAAATTTTGTTGGGCACACTGATATTGCGACAGGTGAGCTGACTGATATTATTTTGTTCTTGTATAGTACCCAAAACATTAAGTTAAAAACAAAGTACTAAGATTCTGTGTAAATATTTTAAGCTAATAAATAAGTCATAATTCCTGAATTTCCCGCAAGGGATTAATAAAGTATCTATCTATCTATCTGAGTAAGTTAAAGTCTCGGGTTGAGAGAGATCGTGTATTACCGAGTAGTAGTAGGTGGACGTTTGTGTGTAGTAAACTCAAATTGACATAGAGTTACTTAAAGTTTAAACTTTCAAATTGTGTGATTAAATAAAATTTTACTTGAA
>BRDA01009926.1:28963-51955 GCA_036984385.1 Crenuchus spilurus
CTCTCTCTCTCTCTCTCTCTCTCTCTCTCTCTATCTATCTATCTATCTATCTATCTATCTATCTATCTATCTATCAATCATTCAGTTCAAAAAGGTAATTTTTTTTTACTGGTGATCAGTTTGGCTTATAGCTCATTAAGATCAGAAATCCAGAATCTCAATTTATTAGAATATTTCATTTCGACTTAAAATATTTTACTATTCAAACTGTATCAACATAAGAAATACTGAAATATGTCACTTTACCTGTAATCAGTATAAAATATAAGTTTACCTTTTTGAATGAAATTATGAACACAAATGTATTAAAAGTATATACATTTTTGGAGATGCACTAGTGCAAGTAATCAAACAAATATTAACAAATATAAACAAATATTTTAAGAAAAATGTAGGCCAGAAGATATTGTGTAAAACACCTAGACATGTGTTAGATTAAGTTTATATGAAATATAAAAATAAAATAATTAATGATTATTTATTGGTTTAGAAGAAGACTATTTAAGTGAATTTCCTTGTTTCCAGTGGTTTCCGTTCACTGTAAATGGTGGCACAGGTCTCAGGAGTGAATGTTCTTGTTTTTTTACAAATTTCTGATGAGTTATTTGTTATTAGGACCTTGAAAAGCTTAATATTTAGCGTTTTGGGTTTGCTCTATCTTTTGGGTCAATTTTTTCTGCTTATATATAATTTATAATTTATCTTTCACTTTATGGATGTTCTTGCAGACAGTGGAATCTGCAAAAATTGCCAGAAAAACTGATTTTTAAGTTTACAAAACCACTTAAGTAAAAAAAGAAATAGTGCAGAGAATCGGTGACTCAGTTTTCCTGAATTCCAGTGAAAAGATTCCACAGCAACTGTGCAGGTTGATCTATGTTTACAATGTTTAAAAATAGGTACTCACTTGTCCTTTCATGTTTTGACATTTGCAAAGGCATGAGCAAAGAGGAAATACTGGAAAATTCACAGCTCATCCAGGTAAATATACTATATATACTAAGTAACATTACTTTATATGTTATTCTGTGGTGTAACATCGCAAAACATAGTCCAGATTGTGAATGCTTGACTAGTTAATTAACACAACAATTATGAACATAAGTTCAGAACAGACACAGAAATCCAGGAAAAATATCAACAGTACTCAGAACTGCTAATGTTATGGGTGTACTTTGGAAAATGTGTATAATGCCAATACCTGGGATTATAAATGTTTTATTCCAGAGTATCCCCATAACAATATTATTGGAATATTTTGAAAATAATTAGTTCCCAGTTGTTGCTATAATTAGAAATGCCTGAGTAATACTGCAACAGGTGCATTTGCAGAGGGTGTGCAATTCTAAATACTACGGGGGATACCTTAAGATAGAATTGCCCCTCTACACTGTAACAATGACCTGTGTTTTATATAAAACAGTCATTTTAAACATACATACACTTTACACTTACATTTTACATTCAGTTTTAATATAAGATTTAATACTAGCTTTAATACATGGTACAAATGCTTGTAATAAGATTCCATGGGACATGGAAGCAGCAATATTGTAACACTAATATAGTGATGTCATAGACTTCATGAATTTCTCTAAACTATGCTGCACAAAAAAGAAAAAATTACGTAATTTTTGTATTATATCTTTCAAAAATAAACATTTCAGTGGATGTAGTGATGGATTAGAGTGTGTTGTGTGATACAGGTAGACAGTTTAGTCAAGAAGAAGACTGCTCCTGAGGTGACTACCAGGAAAACTAGGAGTGGCCTTGTTTTTAATTCCACGGTAATAGATTAACTAACAATTTGTTCTCTGTTCATGTATGATGTCCTCTATATTGACATGTATCCTAAATAATTTTGACAAAAATATGTGGATTTGATTTTTTTATAGGACATGAAAACTGCTGCAGTGGCTCCATCCTCAAACAAGAAACTGGTAAGGTTTAAACTTTTTATTGATACAATCTTATAACTGTATGGCTGTCTTACAAAATTTTTGTGCTGTGCAGGTTTCTATTTTTGAGTTTCCACTTAGTCAAGACCCCCAGCCTACTCCGAAGAGACGGAAGATTAGTGTGTCTAAAGAGAGCCACTGACTCTCTCCTGTGTAACAGTGAGTGAGAAATTCTTATGTAACAGACAAAGATGAACTGTAAAAAAAGCAAAATGCTTATGCATATATATTTATGTAATACGTTGCCTGTTCTAGAGTGAATTGTACATGTTCTAAGGTATGTTTGCACAAATGACAGTTTACCAGAAGTGGTATTGTTATTTAAGTTATTTTCAGTTACTTAGAAAGTGAAATGCTAGTACTTTTACAAGATTGTTTATTTTAAAATGCCATGAGACTTGAATTGTATTGAATTGTTTAGGTCATCTTTTTGAAAATAAATTATTTTTATTAATTGTTGAAAAGTGGATTATAACACCTGGTTATTGAGGGTGTTTCTCCAGAACTTCCTGTCTTGTTTGAGTTAGTGGCACATTCATGATTCCTCTAATTCTGTCCATCTGTCTTATTACTGGCTGCTCCCATCTATTTACAGTACCTTCAACTGTCCCAAACCTAACTGTCTTTTTAAATTAGATCCTCTCATCTTGTGTCCAAAACAAGACGACTCCAGTTTAGTTATCTAGGCTTCTAGTGAAAGGTGAGGCTTGATTTTGTCGAGCATCCATTTATTTGCTTTCTTTGCCAATTAAGGTTCTCTATATTCAAATGGCATAAAGTAGGTTGTTTGACTTTTGTCCACTAATGTTAGTCCACTAGATGGCAGCAGTACCATTATGTCTTCAAAGGCTGAGTGCAGACTAACGGAGACATACACTAAGAAGTGGTTGAAAACAAACCACCATAACCACTTCTCTTCTTTCACATCAACACACTTATCAGTAGCAATGTTTTATCATTTAGAAGTGTCAATATTTAATTCTGCAGATGGCATCAGTTTCTGCAAACACATACAAAAATGAGTCTTGTGTGCCATACTGCAAATTTTTTACTGTAGAAAATGTATAAAATATAAATTCTCCTAAGTTGTTTATCTTTTTTCTGTCTGCTGGTCAGACATGTCCAGATGCGCTACTCTGGTCTACCACAGATCAATACTACCACAAATTAGTCATGCATACACACACAGACACAGAGTGAGCGGCAGAGTTCATTAAATAATCTATAAACTCACATGCCGGAAATACACACTACTGCGTCTGTGCTGTGTTGCTTATTTTTTAAAAGCCTGATGGAAAATGTTCGAATGACCAATGGCCAGTATGTTAAAAAAACATGTTCAGCATTCATTTTTAGTGTGTATGAGAGTCTATATAACCCTAAAATAAAATGTTTCCTGAAAAAATAGCCACATAAAAGAGGCAAATATCAAAACAGTTGTGTGCTATTTCAATTCATCAAAACAACTATTGATGTCACAGATTAGTATCTGTTTGAGCAGCATCATTATTGAACCAAGATTAGCAGAAAATTCTGGAATGGGTATTGGAGGTAAAAATAAATAATGGATCCAATCTGATTATCTAAGAAAATTAGCCTTAAGTAGCACAGAACTGTATTTAAAAAATGATGTGAAGTAGGCCAAATTATAACATCTGTAACCATGTGTGTGTATGTGTGTGTGTGCAAAAAATACATTGCAAATAAGGGGAAATAATCCTTGCTTCATATTTTATATTTACAGCTGCATTTTTTCTAGTGTGGTAAATTAAGCAAATGATCCAATAACACTAAAATGTGTTTTTTTTTTTTTTAAGTTTTCTTCTTGTAGAAGATGTTATCTTTTTTTTACTTGCTTAAATCAACACAATTTAATTTAACCAGATGTGCTTCAGCTCGTTCATATGAATTGATTATATGATCAGTACCCTCAAAGTCTAATGTTAGCATAAGCACACCAACATTTTAACATTCAAAACCATTATTTATTTATTTGTAATGTTAAGCCAAATCTAATAATATATAGCAGTGTTTCTTATGGGAAATGCATTATGGTCTGGAATAATTGTTATCTGTGAATTTGTTGTGTGAATATTGGACTAGAGTCTCGGAGTCATTTGAATATGGTTGTCTACTTTTTTTGGCCATTTTTAATGAGCTATTAAAAATTGTTTCCTAAAGCTTTCAGTATTTGGAAAAGAAAAAAAATATGTGAAAATTAAATATGTGATAAAAAGTAAAGCCATTATCAGAACCACAGAAAGACTAGAGAAATGTGAATTAAGTTGTAAGCCTGTGTGCAGCTCAGGTAGTCACCTGACAGATGTAGAAATTAAGTTGAGACTTTTTTTTCCAGCTTAGTATTCTAGATGTCTACCTGTTTTGAGTCTAGAAGTGCTTGCAGTGGCTGCAGAGCTCGAGTCTCAGACTGTGAGCTGTCAGGCTGATTAGAGAGAGTGAGGACCCCTCGGTCTGTTCATACATCTGAGCTGCTGTCAGTCCATGAGGGGGAGGCAGAGTGTTATTACCCCTCAGGGCTTCTGCCCCAGGAGAGCAAAGGAGCTCTGGACATTTAGCAGGGGACCCTGATCCCCTGACCTTGCCAGAAGGGCAGCAAATGTTTTGCTGCTGATTAGTAATTCTTCAGTGCAGCAGCCTGGCTAACCCTTATCCCCTCAGCATGCCTCAAACAGAGAAGAGGCCATGGGCTTTCCTCTAGGATGTAGAGACTATGCCTCATTTTAGTAAAGAGCAGTGAGGGCCATCGAACATGTGAAGAGCTTGAGAAAGTTTTTTAAAAGGCATAACTGACATATATCGTTAAGTTACTCAGACTTGAAGGTGAACCTCTTGTTTACTAATAAGACTACTACTAAGGCTTCCTTTTTAAATGAACAAATATATATTTCATATTATTTCATACAGTTTAAATACAATCTTCCATGACTCATCTGTTAAAGAAATTTAAATCTGTGTTATATACCTACAGTAAAGCAGTATTTTAGCTTTTAATATCTATTTGAAACTGAAAAGATTTGCTTTCCTGTTATTTATGTATGTTCTGTTGGTGCATTGCTTATTACTAATACATGGCCTAATGATGAAGTACCTGGATATGCATGAAAATTTTGTCATCGGCAAAAAATATAGATTCTAGTTTAGTGGTAAAAATGTGTTAATCTTTCCAAAGCATGACTTCCCATCTGTTTTCTCAAACTGTACACTTCCTGTGTATATTAGTTTGAAGCAGCAATACAGTAAATGACCTTGGGCTGGATGTATGTGCCACTACACCGAGAGGCATCAGTCCTGTCACTATAGACTGTGTATGTGCATGCGTGTGTGACCTTGAACTGCAGCCACAGGCTTGGCACTGACTAATTTCAGCCCTGGACTTCATATTGACAGACTGAAATCGTTAATATGGCAGATGATAAATAGCTATTGACTGCTGTATGAATGCTGCTGCTCCTGTATAGAAGGGCTGAAATGAAGCAGAAGCAAGATAAATGTCCCAGTAGTTCTGGTCCAAAATTATTGTTAATTTCTATAAACGGAAGCGTTGGCACTTTTGCAAAAGTTAAAAAGTACATCAAATAAAAAATGCAGTGTTTTTATTAATGATTATTTTAGTTTTGTAGAAAACTGCCAAATTGAATACAGCATAAAATCAAGGCAAAGCCAAGTGATGTAAGAAATAAATAGTGGACTGCAGGACACAGCAGTTTTTAAAATTATTTAGCATTCAGCACAAACCAAAAACATCAAAACTCAAAAAAAAAAAAAATCCAGCTTTATTTACATATTTGCCTTACAACATTCATGCAAATGAAACTGAAAATTAATTAGAAAATGAAAAAAAAAATAACAGGCTTGGAGAAGTCATCAGTCCCCTAATTTAGTACTTTGTACTTGAGCCACCTTCTGCTTTAATTACAGTCGTGAGTCTGTTTGGATATGCCCCTACCAGCTTCACACATCTGGATTATGGAATATTTGCCCGTTCTTCCTTACAGAATGGTTCAAGATCAGTCAGATTTCATAGTGACTGGCAATACATGTGCTCTCTTCAAGTCCATCCACAGATTAGGTCAGAGCTCCAACTAGGCCATTGACGGATATTTACCTTGCTATCCTTAAACCACTACTTTGTTTTTTGGCAGTGTGTTCAGGGTCATTGTGAGAGAAGATGCATCTTCTACCCATCTTCAGCTGTCTAGCAGAGAGCCGCATGTTTTCCTCAAGAATTTATATGTACTTGGAAACATCAATTTTCCCTTCAATCCTGACCAATTTCCCAGTTCCTGCTGAAGATAAACACCCCATAGCATAATGCTGCCACCACCGTGCTTCACAGTAGGTGTTGTGTATTGTTGGGGGTGTGCTGTGTTTCGTTTTCGCCAAATATACCACTTGGATTTCAGTCGAAAAATTTCAATCTTGGTCTCATCTGACGATAAAACCTTTTGACACATGTCATTAGAGTCTTCCAAGTGATTTTGGCAAAGCGCAAGCAAGACTTAGCATGGCACTTTTTTAAGGAGTGGTTTCTTTCTTGCCACCGTGCCATACCTCAGCCATGTCGTCCTGGCTCAGTCACTGCTGAAATCTTTGAAAACTTGTGCCTTTCCACAAATATCAAAGAGCTTTTTGGAAAGCACCTTTCTAACCATGGTGTTACCATGCACTACTAGTAGTGGACTCCTCAAGGAACAGCTGATTTTATTCTGAAATAAGCAAAACCAGTACAGTTGATGTCAGGTGTGAGTCCGTTGGCCTGGTGTGTGATCTGGAAGGTGATTGGTTGTACCTGAGCAACTTTAATGTTCAATCTGAGGTGCTGGTTGCTGATCTAAAACAGGTATTTTACTAATTCAGTTCAGATTTATTAGATTTATTAAGAGTGTAACTTTCACTTTGATGAAGAGCGTTATAATGCATAAATACAGCTGGAAAATGTTAGACATAATTAATTTTTTTAACGTATAATGTGACAAAAGGCAAGGATTTCGATGATTTTCTATATATATAAAACCTGGTTACCCCTCACTGTGAGTTATTTATGATAAACAATATTATTACATATTGTTATTATGATCAGTTTACAGCCACCAAGGGCGTGATCAAAGGGGTAGAATTCTCTGACTTACAAACTTAATCACAATGTTACATTTCTCATATAACAATAGCCTACAGGGTTAGCCTTGAGAAAAGTCCATCTGAATACCATCAAATTTCACCGATAATGTTGATTGGGGAATATGAGAAGGTGAAGAAACGTGTATTTTATTTGAAAAATCTTAATTATTTTACCCGGTGATACTGTGCCCTAAACTCACCTATTAGCACTTCTGTAAAAATCCTATAACACAAGAGCTTTTCCTCTGATGTAAAATATAATTGTATATATTGGGTTATCATTGATTCATAACTGCACTTATTATTCACATATGATAATATATTTTGATATGAGAATATGTTGGTCTTTATTAGCTGATTACACAATTAACTTATTTCTTAAACAGACACAATTCTGACTAGTAAAAATGAACTAAATTTCACTAACTGAATATAGAAATATTTCTCTTTGTTACTTGTTGTGCAATAATGGATGGGATGATCACATTTTAAAATTATTTTCATTTGTATTTTTTGGCATACATATTTCACAGTACTGTTTAAGACTGTATAAGACCTTAAATACCATAATATGAATAGTTTTCCTAGTCTATGGTTGACAATGTTATGATGGCAGTTCAGTGAAGTGCAAAATACAATATTTTATTAAGATTAAGATTAAGATAAACTAATGAAACAATTAGTATTTATAATAGGTAAGTGCCAGTACTACCCTCACATCTTGTGAAAATTCAGAAATGTATTGAGCTTTGTGCTAACTATGTACTGTCAAAATAAATTTGATATTCATAGCACCAGCTCTATTTAATAAAACCTGTGTATTAATATAAGTACACACAATGCAATATTAGAACCAGGACAAGAAATGTTGCAAATACTTTTATTGTATATTCGGTGATTGTTTTGAAGCATTCCTATACTGTAAAATATGACCTGTGCAATTCTAATGTTTGCAATAAGAACTTCATTCATCAAAATTACATTACATTTAGCGGACGCTTTTATCCAAAGCGACTTACAATAGTGGGAAAGTACAAATGCGGGGAAAAAAAATAGAGCTGTACTAGTATTTACTAGTACTAAGTATTAACATTACCATATCGAGTGCTGAGTGCATTTCAGTAATCATGGGAGTATTTGAAATTAAAATGGCTGTATATTAAAATATGAAATTAAAATGGCAATACATCATCAGGTGGTTTCAGCAAGTTATGAGTTTCTGTAAAAGCACTCAAAACAATACAGCAATGTACTGATACTAGAAAATATAATTTGTACTTTTGACTACATGAGTATTTAATGACGAGCATAGCCTGTTTCCAATAGGGTTGTTACGAAATTAAAATGGCTCTTCTTCACTACTACTATACCCTTAAAACAAGGCTCTACTACTCTAATGAAAAATTGCACAGTGTTACTACACAGTAAACCTGTCAGTGTTAAATCAACACTATTAGAGTTAAATTAACACTGAGGGTGTTAAAATGTAACACTCTCAGTGTTAATTTAACTCTAATAGTGTTGATTTAACACTGGCAGATTTACTGTGTAAGCATAAAACTCCATAAGGAAAGGACCTTTTTATTTTAAGTGTCCATAGACTGAAATGCGCTTGGTGTATTTTGTCTTGCATTCTAGCACAAATCATATTAAGCTTTTATTTATTTTAATCAATAGTACACGTCTTTCTGACAACTCAACGTAGTGTCAACACATTTCTGGGGCTAACTATATGAGTAGATCTGGCCTATATTAGCATGAATGGCTCACATCAAGAGTGCTAAAAGGCACAGCTCGAATTAAGATGCAGCGTGCATGGCTGTTCTAGAAAGTTTTACACTGTGTGCAACAGCCAAGTTCAGTCTAGGTTTCTCCCTCTCTCTCTCTCTCTCTCTCTCTCTCTCTCTCTCTCTCTCTCTCTCTCTCTCTCTCTCTCTCTGACAATGCATGCAGAGTGCTGGAGGCAGAGAAAACTTTCTCTCCTTGATTCCTCTCTCCCACATGCCAGGCCCCAACGCGCCTGACTTCTGGCCCGCCAGCCGCTGCGTCTCTCCGGGCGGATGGGTTTTCATCTGGCCGGGGTGCGAGGGCAGCCCCCCACACACTCCCTCCTCTCCATGCCCATTTACATTTCCACAGCTGGACCAGCTCCAGGCCCATCCCCGTTCCACAGAGGATGGAACAGAGAGAAGGAGAGAGGGTAAAAGAGGGAGATGTAGAAAAAGAGAGAGAGAAAAGTCTCTGGAGACTGCAGCTGAACCCCTAGACGAGAGTGAGGACGGGAGCCCCAGTCTCCCTCACATCTCATCCCACACATCCAAGTGCCACCCAGAATGAAGCGCGCTTTATTTTCAGCCGTGATGTAAGCCATGATCAGCTCTGATTGTTGGCAGACGTCCAAGGCAGTAGGCTGCTTCACTAAAGCTCTCTCTGTGGTGGGCGTGGACAGCAAGCCCTTCTGAATATGGTGAAATATTAGATCTGGACGAATGGAAGACACATACCCGAAGCCAAAACATGCCCAAAAAAGAAAACAAAAGATATAAAGGCTGGTTGAATCATCATGACTTCAAGCCTGACATAATTAGGATGGAATTATTAAATAGTTGCCTACGCTGAAAAAACAGTACTGTCAGTTTAGCTGATTTAAATGTGTTCATCCGTTCAGCATGAATAAAATAAATCTCAGAAATGATCTAAAGCAAAAGTGTAAATATTTTATTCATGTGGAAGTGCTACTGACATGAATGAAATAACTCAGCTCACTGTTTTTCAGACGAGAACGAGAAGGCAGTGAATTATTCTTCAGCATCTTTGTAAGGTAAACTTTCCTTTCCGTTTCGTGGACTGTGGGCAAAGTAGACTTTTCAGAAGAACCCTACCCTAAAAAACTGCACTGCTTTGTTGCAGAACAAGGAGGTAAAAAAGAAAGATGTAACCGACATCTCAATCATTTGGGTAATTTTTCTGAGCAGTGGCCATAAGCAAGGAAAGAGCCTTTGTCCTGGCATTGCTTTCATTTCCAGCACTGCAGGAATTGTGATGGCTGTGCCCCCAGGCGACAGAAGCACCTTAAGGAGGCCCACCTTTAAATCCAGCGCGCTGTGACTCCAACCGTGACCCCTAGCTGGAGGGATCCCTCAGGCCAGATTTAAACGAGCTCCCTTAGGTCCTCCGCTGTGCCTCTCTCACCTCCTCTCCACTTACCGTAGCACCTCAGCCTGTGCTTCGTGCTTCTGCTTATTTGTATGACAACTGAAAAGGTGGATAGAGAGTAAATGGTTCCACTTTAGGTAAATGCTCGCTGGCTGTTTGCATATGTGGAGAGGAAGGAGAGGAATTAAACGTGACAGAGGGCAAATGCGGTTCCATCTGGAGTGTGTGTATTGGGACAGAACCACACTGGATTCTTCTCAGCACTAGGGCGGCCTATCACTTTCCAATGGGATGAATCTCATTTCGGAAAAGGTAGCAGTCCACTGTGGAAAAGGAAGGCTTCTGAATCCATGAAGAGACTGATTTTTGCCCAGATTTATTTTTTTTTCCTTTCACGTGAAAAGATCTGTCTGACATTTTCGCTATTGTTTCTCTCTCTTTTTTTTTTTTGCTTCCTCTTCCATCTCACTATCATTATCACTATTATGGAGGCAGTGGGAGACATAAGGCAAAAGAGAGGCATACAATATCAGCCTATTGATCCACGCCCATCACAGCAGAGAAAAAACCCGGGTTCAGGGGCTGCACAATTCCGACTGGACACCGCGATCGATAGGATACTCTATCAGCCGTTACCATGGCAACTCGCCGAACGAGGACAGAGCCCCGCCGTTTATTTACACCTGTCTCCCTCTCACTGCTTTTTTTTTGTTTTTTTGTGCAGGTCTCAGAACAGTGGAACCAATGAGCCAATATGACGTGCAGAGCACTTTATCAGATTTCCACTGCACCATTTCGTATTGCATTAACCTTGCAAGAGAAGGAAGTTCTCTTTCCCCTTATTTATTATCCATGTTGGTGCATTTCTTGCGCCTTTTCATTGCTCATGCATTTGTTCTCGTCCTCTCTTGTGCATTGAGAAGTACAGGGGCCTTTGCACAAGTGTGCAGGCCTTTACCTTGAGTTGACCCCAATTTGCAGGTCAAGTAAACATGAGTAGCACTGGACCCATTAGCACTCGAGGGGGCCAGAGGAGAGTCGGAAGAAGAAAGCGCCCAGCTCTTGAGCAGTGGCGAAAACAAACAGCACCTGCAACAAAGAGTCGAGTATCACAATGATACCTACAACAAAACAGACAGGAGTGTGGATATGTATGGCGCTCAAGAGGCACTCGGCTGTTTAGTAGGCTTCTCATAGCGGAGTGTTCCCCTCTTCATGCGTTATTGAGTGTAAGCTGTTTAAATAATACCCTTGATCTGGCTAAAGGGATGATAAACCATCAATAACAGAAATGAAGCAGAGGACAAAGTTTAATAACTGCCCGGCTCTATAGAAATTCACCGTGAGGTTCCGCTGAGAGCTCATAATAGCGTTTGTGCGTATTAAAAACAGTGCAGCCTGAGTGGAACCTCTGGAACAGGACTATTAATAGGTGCTGGGTGATTCTAGGCACACCGACAGAGGGAGGGAGGGAGAGAGAGAGAGACACACACAGCAAGTAGCTTTAGTTCACTGAGCCTGTGTTTTGTGAGCTGTGACAGAAAGGTACTGACAGACACACGTCTCTGTCTCTGCAGTAGATACACAATTTGAGTGTGTGTGTGTGTGTGTGTGTGTTGGAGGGCTTTGTCGGGTCACTTTAACCTTCTACCACTGCATTCAGAATGGAGCTAGACCCTGTAGCTTCGCTCCCACACAGAAAATCAGTCTGCTCCCTACCCCCTCCGATCAATGGTAGTTTCATATGGCCTCTCAGGCCTGCAGTGACGCGTGTGTGTGAGCGTGTGTGTGTGTGTGCGTGTCCTATTGATTTATTGACTGCTTGGCTCAGCCTGGCCCAGGACCCTCTCCCATACTGGGTTAGCCTGGAGCTGCGGCTCACTGGACCTGCACTCGCCCTGCTGCAGCCTATACAGCCACAGCACACAACACAACAACACAGTCAATACAGCACATTCAAAAGCCTGCTGCAGAGCTTACTCCATTGGTACAATGTCAAGGGCAAATATCATCACCGTCAAAACACTGTAACTCAATTTTTCCTCATTTTATATATATATATAAATAACATTTAACTTGAATATTTCACGAGTAACCAAACAAAATGACCCAAAAATGACTTTAAATAAATTCTTGATACATTAATATATATTAAATGGAACAATCTCAGCAATTCATTCAGAAATACCAGTGTTTTCATTTTCTGACATGGCTTACATTATTCCTTGAGCTGTCCTTATTCCATTTAATTTTGCAATTAGTAATACAGAAAATTTAAAGAAATGAGTGCAGACTTTATTTTCGACTTTAGCTGCCGCACGTATCAGTGCATCTTTTTATAACAGACATCAGTATAAAACATTCTAACAAAACCTTACATCTCTGAAACTGTACAGTGGTAGGATTTAACCTAATGCGCAGTAATATCATTTCTGCTGGACCATTCACTGTGAAACGTCCACTCGAATGAAGACTCGTCTCTTTGTTTAACGCTTAAGTGAGCACTAGTTTATTGTAATGTACTGTAATGCTCTTATATTGTGTATAATTGTCCAGGTATTAGTGATGGTTTAGTTCTAACAGTGTCTGAAATGGAGTAGTTTGGACTCTAAACTCTCTGTACTAGCTGAAATAATTATCTTAATAGGAACAAAACACCGTTGTACATCACTCTGGATAAGAATATCTGCCAAATGTTGTAAATGTAAATTTTCAAATGATGTACAAATTAAGATAACATAAAAAATGGAAGATGCGGGAAAGAGGGCATAGAACAGCATAACGGCGGCCAAAAAGAGAGAGGCAAAGTTGACCACATGCTCATCTTGTTCTTTGAAGTGACCCTCTGTCAGTTGAGTTGTCCTTGTGGGTCACCTTTGTGGCTTTTAGCGCTCCATCCACTCCCCCAACTCTAACCCTGCTTCAAACACACATACAGACAATTACCCCACCCTTAGAGCAGCAAAAATGGCGAATGTCCAGCTGCCCCCCCTCCCTCCCTACACGTGCCTTTCACTGGTCAGTATAGTGGGGGCCCGAGGGCTAGGGCTTTGTGTGTGTGTATGTTTGTGTGTGTGTGTGTTAGCAGGGGCTCCATTAGTCCAGCCCCAGCAGCAGCTGGCCTGAAAGACAGGATTGAGTATCACTGACCTGTCCACAATGTCCAGCTGGGGGGTCACTGTTCTGCCCTCCTCCGGGCACGTGCTGACCAACCATCTGTGTGTGAGTTGTTGGGGGGGAGGGGAAAGGCCACATCCTACTTTTAGTATTTGGAGCAGAGTGACAGTTGCCCAATGTTTAGGGTCTTTGCTGACTGCACAGCTGGCCTGTAGTAGCAGGCATGTGGCACCCCATAAAGCCACCAAGGCTATTATTACAATGACATGAACACTTATTTCCTGAGCTTTTTCAGGAAGCTGTGCTTTTTACTGCATCAGTTCATACATTATTTAAAAAATTCAGGCTTCTAGATGGCTGTTTTGTTGGGTATACAGTTCTCAGAAAGTTCTTTACTTGGTGTAGAACATTATTCAGATTATGTGGAAGTTCTTTAACTCGTGTATAGTCTTAACATTCTGTATACTTCCATCACCTTAAAGGTCAGATATGAACAGTCTTCACTAAACTCCTAAAATAAAGCAGCTTAATGAGTGGACAGCACTCAGTTTGTTATAGCACACCTGACATATTTGTTTTGTTTACTAAAATAGAGGTTTATTATTATTATTATTATTATTATTATTAATATTATTATTAGTAGTAGTAGTAGTAGTAGTATTGATGAAGATGCTGCATAGATTTTAACATTTTTAGAAGGAGCTACTAAAAAAGTAATTCTAAAAATTTATAAAATTTCAAGTAAAAAAAATATAATTTATTAGTTTTTTTTCTAACTGACAAAAATGATGGTGGGTAATTTTTTAAAAGATTCTTCAGTCACAAACAAACCGGTTCTTTAAAGAACTATCCACTGTAGGTTCTTTAGGATTCTGTAAGTGATTCTTCTGAGGCATTTCTCCAGAGAAACCTTTTGGTGCCATTTCTTTCAGACTGTATGCATCAAATAAATGCTGTGAACAACCACAAACAAGCAGCGAAAGAAATGTAATAAAAAACATTTTTGATTGTTTTGGACTGTCGATCATTTTGTGTAGTAGCCCTGAAACGGTGGCTCTCACAGACCAGTCTGGGGTGCGTTTCCCGAAAGCGTTTGAACTTAGCGATTTACGAACAACTTTAAGAACAACGTAACTTTAAGTACGCGATTATTCCGAATGTTTCCCAAAAGCCTTCTTATCTTAGCACTTATAAGTAGCACTTAGTTGACTCCACCCTCGTGTCTGCGTCAAATAGGCTCGGCCAGTCAAAAATTGAACCACCGATTTACATACATTTCTTTATTATTAAGCCACAAAGTATCGTTATGTAAACAATAATTATAAAACCAAACTTCAAAAAAGTACTTACACTACATACATGCAAAAAAATAAATAAATAACATTTCACTTGCAGTTGCTGACCATTGCATGCCAACCCTACCCTATAAATAATTAGTCAGTGAATTTGATTGGTTAAGAGTTGACAAGCTTAGTAGGCCAATTTGTAACCATTGCTTGGGACACAATATATTAATTTACTGCTATGACTGTTACACTGAAAAAAACACACTGCATTTATGTCATTTATATTGAATTTATTGTTTTCACAAAATAAAAAAACTAAGATTGCTTAAAGTAAATATATTATTTATTGATATACACAACTTAATATGTACATGTATGTGCAGTACTGAACTAAGGACGCTGGCTCTAATTTACGTGACACAATTACGCTTTCAAAAGAAAATTTAAATGTTCATGAATTCTTGTTTAATACACACCTGTGCTGAGTGTTGCGTTTTTCAAAGGATGATCAGCGTCCTCTTTTGTTTTTCAGACAGAACTGCACGTGAACTTCAAGTTAAGAACAACTTGGCCAGTTATGAGAGGGTCAGACCACTCGTAGATTTACTAACGAGTTTAAGTACAACGTGGGTTACAAAGGCTTTCGGGAAACACTCGTAAATTTAAAGAATGTTCGTAAGTACGAGGTTAGGAAGTACTTAGCGTTAAGAACGTTTTGGGAAACGCACCCCAGTTTAATATGTGTAAGCACTGAAATCATTGCAAATACTTCTTTGTTGTCACTGTTTTTCTCAGCCTCCTGCCTTTCAGCAAAATCACTGTCATGTCAAACCCTAGTAACTGAATGTTTCAGATCTTTCTCTTTTTTGCACCATGTGAAAATGTCAGATACCCTTTTCATTTCATGATGAGTAGGCCAGTAGATTCTAATGGTGAAAGATCAAGTTAAGTTTATGTTATTAATAATAGCTGTCAATTCAATTCTGACGCCTGGCAATCATATGGATAGTATTTTTCCAGAACATTTTGTTTGGGTTTCCTCATAACACATTCATTATTCTTTGGCTTGTATCCAGCCATCTTGCTGTTAGCCACACTCCTCCTTTTTTTACCTTCGACTGCTCCAATCATAACTGTCTTTTCTTGTGAACAGGTTCTGCTTATAATGTGTCCAAAAACAAGAGCTTCAGTTTGGTTATCTGGGCTTCTAGTGAAATGTGAGCTTTGATTTAGTCCAGGATTCATTTATTTGTTCTCTTTGCTGTGCCAAGATTCTCTCAAAATTCTTCTCAAACACCAAAGTTGTAAGGCATCAATATTCTTCCTGTCCTGCTTTTTATTGTCCAGCTTTTACATCCATAAAGAACCACAGAAAAGACCAGAGTCTGGATGATTTTGATCTTTTTTTGTAGAGACAAACTGGCGTATTTGAAAAATCGGCATATCTTTCCCTTGTTCTGATAAAAAGGAAGAGAGAGAGTTAACAAAGCTGTTTATGTGACCATATACTTGGTTTTATTTAGTGTTTCACACAAACATTAAAGAAGAAAACTTAAAAATTAAAAAAATTTTATGAATTAAAATTAAAAATAATTTTACAGATTTAATTAAACCCCAGATAAAAGAGAACAAACTCTATTTACATTCTATTAACCCATTATGTCAAGTTCATTAAAATGTACATTTTAAGGAAATCAGGGTGTTTAAGGTTTAAAGTAGTTATTTTGATGGTACATGGTGTCTCCAGTGTTGTCCTCTGATTATTATTGATTGTCTAGTCTTGCATAGCTTCCTCGTAGATGTGTTGCATGCTTTATGTTTGCATCCTTAAGTGCAGGAAAGGTGTTATACAGCTAAAAATAATAACGACGATTAATACCGAAATATATTTCTCAGATTCCTGTGTATACAGCCGTCCACTCCAGAGTTGAGAGCATAAATGGACAGAGATTGGATAAGCCCTCAGACTGAAGCAGTGCTGAGTAAATATCATCACATTTCACGCTCCGCAAACCAGAGCAAACAGCCAGCACAGATGGAGAAGAGGATGATCTTCATTCATCCATTCTTTCTTCTTCATCCCTCCATTCAGGGTGCTCCAGGCCTGATCAAGGCACAGATTAGCGCTACTGCTATCCTCCACCACCTCTTTCTCCCCCACCTTTTCATTGCGTTGTCCTTCCTTCTGCCTCTAACTGTTTAAGGTGATTGGATCGTGCCCATTCTCCTTGCATGGTCAGCTGAGGTCAGAGGTCTCTGACCCTGGTCTGATTGTACGAGGGGAGAGTGGAATGGTCATTGAGCATTCGCCGCAAAACAAAGGAGAAATCTCGCAGCACTTTAAGGGAAATAATTTAGATTTTTCCCAAAAAAATGAATATGAATAGTCATGTGGTGACACAAAGGCTGTTTGGATGCCATGTTTCACTGTTAACAGTGTTTGAGTGGCTCACGAGTGATGATGTACATGATGATACAGGACTATGTTACCTTATGTTACTGAAGGAAAACATGAACTGTAAATGGCTACTGTACAATAAATAACTACGTTCTGCATCAGACATGGTCAGCGTGAAGATTGTGTGTCCACATGCGTGTGTATAACATTTGCAGTAGCCTCTGGTCTTTGACCCTTGGCCTCAGACCTCTGTTGCTAGGTGACTGCAGCATCTCTGATGAAGGTGTGGGTGATGGGAGTGTCAGCCTAAAGGGGGGTCAGGGAGGCAGTGGTCACTCCAGATTCCCATGGGACACTCGCACACACGAGCTAAAATGTCACAGAGGACCATAATATGCAGAAACGTCCTTGTCTTACACGCTGCATTAAAACTCATATTGTAACTAATCCCTGAAGTGTTTCACATTTCTAAGGCATGACTGCAATAAACAGGTGAACACTAGTCTTACCTTTGCACTCGTACTTTCATACATTTGGGTTCCAGTAGCTACAAGATCTGATGACCATTAAGAAAAAGATTTACCGCCGTCATCCCCAGCAAGGAGCAGATTTCTCTAACGTTACGCTCAATAGGCAACAATACTGGCTAATTTTTTTCCTTTTATGTCTGTGTGTCCTCTTTTAATGATATATTATTTAGATTTTTTAAAATGCGAATTATATTAGGTTGTATTCTTTAGGCATCAAAACAATCAGTAAATTAATGTCTGATTCCATTATTTGCCAGTTCAAATGATATTTTAATACGTAAACATGGATGGTAACTCCGCTTTGTGACATTAGTTGTACAACTTAATCATTTAGAACTGTGTTAAAACAATAATAACACAAAATGTTCTGTAAAATAACATAAAATAAACATATTACAATGCTTGCCCAGTCTCAGACATCATGCCAGTCTTCTAGGGTTTGCCATGACATTATATTAACAATACTACACAGTAAATATGCCAGTGTTAAATCAACACTATTAGAGTTAAATGAACACTGGGGGTGTCAAAATGTAACACTCTCAGTGTTAATTTAACTCCAATAGTGTTGATTTAACACTGGCATATTTACTGTGTACTATTGTCAGATCACTACCTGAGTGTGCCGATATGTTATTTCGAGACAAGTAAATGGCATTTTTAGACAGGAGAAAAGAAAAATGAGCCATTTCCTGTCAATACCAGCAGAAACATAAGAGAACAATAGAGACAGTGAAGTTGGGGAGATGGGTCTGGGATGAGCCACAGGAAAACATTACAGAACCTCTGCCATATTCATAGTGTGAAGACCCTACCGCGAGGCACAGGCAAGGCTGGGCTCTGAACAATAGCCTTATGATGTCAGCTATAAGGGCCACTTTGTGTTTTGCTTGTGTGGTTTTGTTTTGTTTTGTTTTTTTTAGTTTATTTTTCTTCTTCTCCTTGACACTTTCTTCTGTGAGGGAATTCTCTTGATCCTTTGCCATCACTCTCTAGTCGACCTGCTTGATGCAAGGCCATTTGTTGTGGGAGACCTTACCCTGGGGTGGGGAACACACACACTCTTTCAGCTTTGAGATATTTTTATCATGGGGGTATAAGGGAGTAGGACGATTCTGGCTTTTTGGTTTGAGAGAAAAAAAAAAAACACTTCTCAAGCCTTCAGCTTTTGCTCTTTTTTTTTGAGTGCAGAGTGAAATTTCTCACTTTCTGAAAGAATTTGAGTTCTTTCTCATGTGGACGTTTATCTGCCTGTAGGATTCTGCCTGGATCTGAACTTGTTTCATATTTGTATGGCTGCTGTTACATCAAAAGCTTTAGATCAGTATTTTTTTATTATTTGTAAGCACCAGCTGCCTTTTATTAATATGTGTGAACATTTCAAAATGAAATGGCACAAGAAAAGGCCCATAAAGATGCAAGAACAGTATTCCTTCTCCCTTATAATCATCTTTCTGGAGATGTTTTATTTGCTGGAACGCTGACACATTTTTGGAAAAGGAACATTTGAGCTTGATGCGAAAACAGTCAGACTATCATCATTTATTTCAATTACAGCATGTTTCTGCTCAAGACTGTGCCTGTGTGTGTGTGTGTGTGTGTGTGTGTGTGTGTGTGTGTGTGTGTGTGTGTGTGTGTGTGTGTGTGTGTGTATGTGTGTGTGTGTGTGTGTGTGTGATGGAGGGATGGGGAGGGAGGATGAGATGGTATCAATCGCAGGGCCAGGCCATTGAACGTATTGATTAGTTACCTTTCTTATTAACATGCTGATTAAAAAGAGCTGAGGAGAAACAGCACGGAGACAGACACACTCCGCAGCGAGGCACAGACGGCACCGCATCGACGAGAGAGGAGGCACCGTGGATACAAAACACACACAGACAGGAGAAAACATTGGACTTGGAGCGAATAAATGCAAACACGTCGCAGAGCAGAAGCAGAGATCTTCGGGAAGTGGACCTGAAAGGTGAAGAGAGGGCGAGAGAGATGCAGACACAGCAGTGCGACTTCCTCTCCCACCCAGCCGAGGGGCCGCCAATGTATTGGATTTACTTCTGCTGAAAAGCCACACACACACACACACACACACAGATGCAGACACACTCATACACTCACACTGCTGGTAGATACATACATACTAACACACACACACAGATATGCAGACACACTTATATACACTCACACTGCTGGTAGATACATACATACTAATACACACACACACACTGCTAAATTTACACACACACACACACACACACACTGAAAAACAGCATTCACACATGGACATATGTATTCATGTTTGTGCTCTGATAATGCATGTCAGCGAATCTGTATGTTGCTGATGTTGTACTGCAGGGGATTGTACCATTGCAAGAATATGGCAGATAGCCGTTTTCTCCCTCCTCTTCTATACCTTAGAGGTGTGTTTGGCAGAGGAGTGTAATGTGGGTGTGAAAGTGAAAGGGATGTCATTGTCAACCACAGTAAGACCAGACACACTCTACACTATTGTAGAGCTTTCAGTCTATGGTTGCTATTGTTTTTCAGATCTGAAAGGAGCCAAGACTAGCTTGTATTGATCAGACTCATGAGCACCATGAATCTTGTTTAAGCGCATAAATTGGCATTTATGTGCTTGATTTAAAAATTGACCTTTGGAGATGGAAAAACTAGATCCAAAATTTCACACAGTTAAAACTTGCGCGCTGGAGAAGCAGAACAATCAAACTGCTCTGAAGTACAGTATTAGTCACATTATTATACAGGACTGAACTATTTTCATTTAGAGCAGAGAGAAAATGCTCAGATGCTTGGCGTTCTTTGAGTCCTGCATCTCCCTTAGGCCTGGATTGGTCTCACTAATGTGTCTAAAAAGTCTTAACTGTATTAATGTATAATCATTACAGTCAGCCACTAAACTGTGTAATAGTATGTCACAATACTGAAGTTTAGTGGTACCTATTTGTATTAGTGAATACGTAGTAATGTGTCTATTCATTTGTAATATGAATCAGAAAAAAAACATTGAGTAACTGTACTGAAGAGTATTATTAAGTAACTGTACTAAAGAGTATTATTAAGTAACTATTAAGCATAACTGTCGTAAAATGTTAAGTAACTATTGAGTATTATTAAGTAACTGAGCATGAGTAAACTGTATTAACTATTAAAGAGTATTATTAAAATAACTGCATAATTACATAACTACTAGAGAACATCATTACTAAAGTGTTACTAAGTAACTGAGTATTATTAAGTAACATGGGTAAGTAACTGTACTAAACAGTGTTATGTTACTGTATTAAAGTGCATTAGTAAAGAGCAAGTAACTGTTCTAAAGAGCATTAGTAATTGACTACTGAGTATTATTAAGTAACTATACTGAAGAATATTAATAAGTAACTGCTAAACAGTATTAAGTAACTGTACTAGAGTATTATATGAGTGTTATTAAGTAATTGTACTAAAGAGTATTATTAAGTAACTATTGAGTATTATTAAGTAACTGTATTAAAGAGTGTTATTAAGTAATTGTACTAAATAGTATTACCTGTACTAAAGAGCATTATTAAGTAATGGAGCATAATTACGTAACTGTACTAGAGAACATAACTACTAAAGAGTGTTACTAAGTAACTATTGAGTATTATTAAGTAACAGAATGAGTAAGTAACTGTACTAAAGAGTGTTATGTAACTTTAAAGTTATGCATTATTAAAGTACCTGCTAAAGAACATTAGTAATTAACTGCACTGAAGAGTATTATTAAGTAAGTGCTAAACAGTATTATTAAGTAACTGTACTAAAGAGTTTTATTATATAACCGTATTAAAGAGCGTTATTAAGTAATTATACTAAAGAGTATTATTAACTGTACTAAAGAGTATTATTAAGTAACTATTGAGTATTATTAACTGAGCATAATTACGTAATTGTACTAGAGAACATAACTACTAAAGAGTGTTATTTAGTAACTATTGAGTATTATAGCATGAGTAAGTAACTACTAGAGTGTTAAGTAATTGTATTAAAGAGCATTATTAACTGTACTAAAGAGCATTAAGTGTATTGAGTATTATAAGTAACTGTACTACAGAACATAACTACTAAAGAGTGTTATTAAGTAACTAAATTGAGTATTATTAAGTAACAGCATGAGTAACTGTACTAAAGAGTGTTATTATGTAACTGTATTAATTAAAGAGCATTATTAAAGTTACTGCTAAAGAGCATTAGTAATTAACTGCACCGAAGAGTATTATTAAGTAACTGCTAAAGAGCATTAGTAACTGTACTGAAGAGAATAAGTAACTGTGCTAAAGAGTATTATAGTACTGAAGAGTATTATTAACTACTAACTATTAAAGAGCATTATTAAGTAACTAGAGCATTATTAAGTAACTAAAGAGCATTATTAAGCAACTGTACTAATTTGTAATATGAATCAGTATGTAACTGTACTAAAGAGCATCACTAAGTAACTTTACTCATTTATATAACTAATGATAATCACTAAGTGTGTGAGTATAATAATGAGCAGTATTAGTAAATGTAATATAAATAACGTAGCCTATGGTATAGTTATATTCGTGGTGATAATTAACATGTAACATTTGTGAGTATACACACACAAATATAAGAGGTCCTGTACACAGAGTGAGGTTCAGATGGACTTGTAAATGATGATCTGTGCGCTAAAGTGAACAGTCCGCCTACATTATTTCCTCTAATCGATACAAGCTACAGGCACATGTGAGATGGTCATATGAAATGTCTGTGTGAATGAAAACCTTTTTCTACTCCACAGATGTGTTATTGAACAGGCTGTTAATTTGCAGCAGAGTGAAGGACATTAGCATAAGAAATGAGCTTTGAGTGTGGGCTGCAGGACTGACCTCGGCGCTGTGTTTACAGATGATGTGCAGAGTGTCCTGTTCGCTCTGTGCATCACCTGTGAGAGGCCTTAAACACACGGGACTGTACCTGCACACATACGGGCTCTGTTCTCAATGAAGAAGATGCTCAGCAGCTTATTTACACGCTCTAATCAGTCTGTTTCACTTCACAGAGTGAGCCGCAGTCTGAGAGATAATTAGGGCCCAAAGAGACTTTATCAGCTCTATCCTTTTTTATCTTTAACCTATATATTAATATCTAATCATCCAGGAGATTTTGTTCATTTAAGGATTGTTTTTACCTCCTTAATCTTAATTAAATCATAGAGCTGGAAAGGAAACCCATTTGTGCTTTTATTATAATAATAATAATAATAATAATAATAATAATAATAATAATAATAATAATAATAAAACAAATACAACCAAAATAATATAACAGATATTTATACAAATATTTGTAAATTATGGAACATGACACAAATATATTCTTAATAATTATGAACCAATGAATAT
>BRDA01009927.1:17610-34164 GCA_036984385.1 Crenuchus spilurus
CTGTATTAGACATGAATGGGAGAGCATTACTATTTCTAAACTTGAGAAACTGGTCTCCTCTTTCCCCAGACGTCTGTTGAGTGTTGTAAGAAGAATGGGGTATGCCACACAGTGGTAAAAATGGCCTTGTCCCAACTTTTTGGGGATTTGTTGACGCCATGAAATTTTGAAACAACATATTTTTCCTTTAAAATGAAACATTCTCTCAGTTTAAACTTTTGATCTGTGATTTGTGTTCTATTCTGAATAAAATATTAGATGTTGGCACCTCCACATCATTGCATTCAGTTTTTATTCACAATTTGTTTAGTGTCCCAACATTTTTGGAAACCGGTTTGTATATCAGTAGAATGCTTTAAATAAAAGCACTATTATAGTACAACCTGGCTATGTATGTGTATTACTAGCAAACTTGCCATTCATGTTTTAAGGTGTATGCAAATACTTTGCCATTTTAACTTGTTCAGCCCAGTAGATGGCAGTGATGTTTAGAGCAGAGTAGTAAACAGTGGATAGGTTTGGATAATGTTGGAGAGTAGCATATAGACAGCAATGATGGATAGAAGAACAGGAAACAAATGGGAGGGAGATGTTTCATCTATAAACTAAGAGGGACACGGGCGCAAAAGTTTTATTTGGTAAACACATTAAGTGTTGAAGATGTCACTGTGCTGGATTCTTCAGTCACTTCTTCAGAAATAACATCATTACTACAACTATTGAGTGAGGATAGAGGAACATTAACCCCTCATAAATCCCAAGGCTTATTATTCAGTAATTACATGGAAAGCAATGCAATCTGGTTGAGTTGATGATAAATTGGAGCCTAGAACAGAAAGAATGCACTTAAGACTTTAAACCATTACAGTATATGAACTGGACATTTAAGGGGTGAATCTAATAAGAAACCATTTTTTAAATAAATCACAAATAATAGTTGAATTCCATTCATTTGCTTCCAGGCCTGTGTCAAAGCAATCAGTGACTTCTTCAATGAAAAGCTCTTGATCATTGGATATGTGGGACTTGGCACTGCAGGTGTTATGGTAGGTACACGTACTGTAACTGTCAGTGATTGTCTAATGTAATATGTACTGGACAGTCATGTAAAATCATGTGCAGTATTTAATGTAACAACTTACTGTATTTTATTTTTCTTTTTAGATAATAGGCATGGTCTTCAGTATGGTTCTATGCTGCGCTATCCGGAACAACAGAGAGGTTATTTAGGCACCTGCTTGGCCTTCACTTCAAACTGAACATCTCGAATACCCTCATTGAGCGTTAGCATTTGAACATGAGATGGCATGTATAGTTCAGTGTAATGAGATGTCAGCTTTCTAATTTGACAGCTATTTTTTTAAATTACTTTCTTTGATAGGGCTTGACTGCTGCATGCACTGTAATCACATTAACATTTGCCCTTATTTTGCTGTATTTTATTTTCTGGGGGATCCTATATGATTCTAGGGGTAGTTTAAAAATGACAAAATTCCCTTTTCCTCTTTTTGTCATCAAATCTATGCAGTACATGAGACTGCTCTGTAAATACTGTATGTAAAGATAATCTACTCATGAATTTTAGTTGTTACTTGTGATCTTATTTATTGCATAAATCTTGTTTGCTGTGCTAATCTGTTGATTGTAGGTGGTAATGCTCTAAAACATTTAAACTGTTTGCATGTGATTGATGGTCACTCCTGCCAGAAGTCACAATACCACGAGGATGTACTGTAAGATCACCTTTCTTAAAAATGCAGTATTTACCTGCATGAACGTATTCTACCTACCGACACAAAAACTTGCCACCCATCAGTCATAGTAGTGTAAACCTGTGGAATTGTATATTTTGCTTAATGACTTTAACCTGCTTAAGATTTCTATCTACTACCTTCCAAGCTACCTTGATGGTTTGAGAGATGCCTCAGTTGCATCAACTTTTCCTTACTTTTCCTTACTATCAGATGTGCAGTTCTCCTGTAAGGAAAAGTTTCACTGTAATATTAGTCAAAATAAGGAAATCCAGTAGTGAAAGTAACCATAGTCTTTCAATATTACTGTCATTTTATTCACTCACAAGCACAACTCCGGGGTCGACGGACACCTCTGTGCCTTTGACCACACCTTCAGAATAGCATATGCCTTTTGACTGGGATCTCCTGCCTTCAAATGCTGTGAACGCAAGTTGTAATTATAAAATATATACTTGTATATTTTGTGAGTTTAAAGCCATTCGGATCATATAGTTTTTATTTGAACAGAGCAGTAGGTATAGCTGGTGTTTGCAAATTCTCCAAAAGGAAGAAAATTGACCTTCATTTTCATAGCATGAATTTTGTATTGGTCTCTCAAAATTAAATTGCTTTGAAAAAAAATAAATAATTGTTCACACAATTTTGGTACATGCATATCCCCATTTATTTTACAAATATACATCACAGTAGAAAATGGAACTAATACATTAAGTGGTAGCAGATATTCATGCTTAATGCTGAACAGTAAGAATGCCCATTTCAAAACCCTTGAAGTCTTGCAGAGGTTTAAAATGCAAACGTTCAGCTTTTTTGTAGGTAGAGACTGTACTTCAAAATGCCACTTCCATGTTTTGACAAAGAAACCTGAACATATTAACTTAGTGTATTCAGTTATTACTGTTTTCAAAAAGATTAAATGTTAGATTATTACATCCAGACCTAGATAAGTGGATATTACTGTTGAGTGTCTTCATCCACACCAAGAATGAACTAGTATTTCAACACCAGCTTCAGCAGCTGTTTTGACAACAGGTCACAGTAATGGTCAAATGAATGAAGGCACTAGAATACTTGTTCCACCACAACATGGTACAGATGGCAACTGTTTAGTGTGCCCATACCTGGCTGATGAATCATATCAGCCACTGCCATTTTTGCTGCAGCTGGTCCACACATTTAAATAGACAACTATGCAGAGTAGCATAGTCAGGAAAAATCAAAACACAGGAAATAAATAATTTCAGTTAATTCAAAACCTACAAATGCAGGACAATAACTCTGCAACATACAAGCAGAATGGAACATGGTTTTGAACATTGTTGCCACCATATAAAATAGTCACATTTAAACACTGTTAGACCCCTGTAACAATCAATACTTATAAAAAGTAATGACAAGTCAGACATTTTCCCCCACAAAACAGATGACAGACACGTTACAAATAAATCAGATACAAATATCTTCAGTCACTGTGTTGACAATGTGCCCCAATGAAGACACCATCCACCCTCACTGAGGGAAAACAGTTTATAAATTCTTCTAGAAGGATGTAGAGCACCAATTTGCACCCACATCTGGAAAAGCCCTTACCAATGTAAGGCAGGTGCAAAATATTGGCCACGGCCCATAAAATGTGCCTGTACACCAGACAGCATGTGTAGTAAGGCCAGAAGATGCCATGCCATGCCCATGAAACTGACTGCAGAGCTCTCAAACTGTTGATAACTCAGATCTTCTACTTGAATATATTTGGTGTGACTTCATCTGAGAAGAATTAAGTAGATTTGAGTCCTGAAAATTACTTAAGGAGAGAGAAGGTTAAAGGGACTTTGAGCCAAAATGAATTCTCCAACACCAACAAAGTACATAACTTGTGCGATACCAAAGAGAGGAGCAATGACCAGCGCCCTGCAGCCAGCCCCTTTCAGGAAAGCAGATGGTCCTTCCCTCTTCATTATCTTACTAGAAAAGGAAAACAACAGTCTAAGTCAGCAACATCTACAACTTGTCATTCGTGATCCCCCCCCCAAAAAAACAACAACTTTAAAATAGAACTTCCAGTAATATGAATAATTACCTCACACAATCAAGTACACCACTGTATGTTTCCTCATTAGCTCCTTTGCTCAGGGACTGCAATCTTGTTTTCACCACTAAAACATACAGGAAACAGTAAGCCCACACAAATCATGAGAACAGAGAGCCTCTAAAAGATGAGAAAGGTGCTTACTCACCATCACATGGGTTAACCGCAACTGCAGCAGTGGAGCCAGCTACACAGCCAGATATGAACGACCAGTAAATTGGCGCCACATCATCTTCAGACCTCTTCCCCAAACGGTTTAGATTAGCAAAAAGAGGGAAGTAGACAACGGAGAAAGGCACATCTCTAAAAGGCAAAAAGAAAAATCACTTTAAAATCAGACCAGATTAACATAAGAACAAAACATACTAATTCTGTGGAAATGTAGACTCACCTCATAAGCGTAGCTCCCAGGCCTTTGTACAGGCCTTGGATGCCCTCAGCATGAAGCAACTCTCTTGCTATCTGGGTTGCAGAGACAGCCCGGACAGAAGGACTTGGCACCACATTGTAGGATCGACTCAACACAGCACTTGTTGGGGTCAGTTTATTGCAAGCCAGGATACCAGGTATTCTTTGCTGGGCAGCTACAAAGATTTTTTTATTTTTTTACATTTAATTAATTTATTTTCCACACAAAATATGCTCTCACATGAAGCATTACAAAAATAAGATCCATGTTAGAAAACCTGGAACATATATAACAAATAATACCTAATCTTCCAGCATCCTGCAGTTGAATTTTCAGCATCTCCATTGGAGTAGTGATGATGACTTGGCACATGCCTGCTCCACATCCTGCCAACATCTCCTTAAACACAGTCAACCTCTTCCTGTAATGCACACCATATGTCATTATTTATAGCACTTAAACTCTACTATAATTCCTGGTCTAAGAAACTTGAATGGTGACATACCCATTATTGGCAAGATGATGTCGAAAGAAGTCATTGGCTGCCAGCTTGATTGCCTTTTCCGGTGTGACCAGAGTAAGATTGACTGCAGCACCTAAAAGACAAAAACACAGAGTGTTACACGAAACAGAAGTCATTAAATTACAGGTGCAGGCTTAAAAAAAAAAAAATTTACAAAACCATTCCCCACCACCATCAAACCCAAAAGGAACACAACCACAGTAAATCAAATTAACATTAACAGTAATTAACATTAGTAAACTACTGGAATGATCATGGAGGGGGATCTGGTGTAATGACAATGTTGAGAATCAATGTACAGTATGAACACTTAATATTAGACAAAGGAATAAAGAAAATGGTCACAATAGAAACCAAGAAAGCAGGCATAAAAAACAAAAGAACTGACCAGTCTAGTTCAAGATTTCACTGCCTTAAAGAGTAAGACAGAGGTGGATGCAATATAGCCATATAGTGAAAGAATGGGGATAGGAATAGTAGAAATGGAAGTAACACTTAAGTTTCAAGACAGTTAGAAGAAGCTTAGTATGGCAGGACATGGTCAAAAGTTAGTAATAAGAAAAGACAGTACAAAGAGATGACAAGTCCACAAATTCAGTGGCTAAGAAGAAAACAAAGGAGCAAGTAAATAAATTCAACAAATAAAAACACGGTGCCTAATTGAAATAGAGCGGAGTGGTAAGAACCATGATAAATGATTTGCCTCCAGCGTGGCTGCGCCTTAATCGGCTAGCCTTCACTATCCCAGGGGGGACCCATGTCTGTAACATGAAAAACACAGATGCAGACAAACAGCATTCCTCACAAAAGTGGAGACCCAGTATAAATATCATGGGCTCCAACTTTGTCCAAAAGTTACAATGTCTTACTATGAAATATTAACTGCTCCCTTCAAATTAGCTCAGCCAATAACCTTCCAAGTTTGCAAACAATTAATTTCTCGTATTGGGACTCCTAACTCCAAATGAGGTAAATCAAATTAAAGTTAAAAATTCTTTCTAGTTTCTCAGAGGAAAGACTGCTTAACAGTAAATAATGCAATTTTTATGTCTGTATATACTGCAGAAACAATAAAACCAGCCAAGTAATTCTAGTTTTGAGACATAGCCATATACAGTACAAGTCAAAAGTTTGGACACCTTGGCATTCAGTGGTTTTTCATTATTTAAAACTTGTTTGTGCTGTAGTCTATGTACTAAAGTCATCCAAACTATGAAAAAATACATATGGAATTTAATAAACAAGAAGTGTTCAACAAAACAGAATGTTTATATTTTACATTCTTCAAAGTAGGCACCTCTTGCTTAGATGACGACTTTCTTGGCATTTTTGTCAGTTTTATGAGAATGACTGGAATGGTTCACCTTCCCTTTGATGACTACATATAGAGTCACAACATGGTTATGTCCAAAACACACACACAAGGATGACACCGGACAGATCACAGGAATGACACTGTGTAACCCAGTGAGTCTTTTTCACAGGGCTCTCACTGAGTTGTCTGAATAAAAATAAACCACAGCTGTTCCTTTCATACAAACAGGCACATTTATTATTATTATTATTATTATTATTATTATTATTATCATCATCATCATCATCATCTGGAATGACTTCCAGTTAACAGCTGTGCCTTGTAAATAATTAAGTACTTGCATTTCTTGCCCCTTTAATGCGTTTGAGACCTTCAGTTGTGTGTCTACTTTGAAGAATCTAAAACATATTTTGGTTTGTTTAACACTTAAGTTTACTACATGATTCCTTGTCTTCCTTCGTAGTCTTAATGACTACATTAATTTACAATGTATGGAAAACAATTAAATGGTGTCCAAACTTTTGACAGATACTGTATATCTTACATATTACACAAGAAAAAAAGTAGTTCTGTCATATATCGGATCTATTCATCTGATGTTGTGCAAAAATGGAATTCAAAATAGGATGAATCTTACCTCTGTACATGCCAAAGTACCCCTCTGATCGTACTGTTTTGATTAGACAATCCATCCTAAAGAAACAGGAATGTTATGTTGAAATACAGCCGTTTTGTTTCTCATCCATTTCATTACATAAGTAGTTACTTATGCATGTTTAACTCCTGCTAACCATCTAGCCTCAGATTCAATTCTACAAAATTGTACATAAATTCAGCATCGACAGACACAGGAAATGCAGAAATAAACCACTTGTCTACATCACACATTCCAATGGGATTAGCCACCGGAGTGGGAGAGAACAGACCACTCATGGCTGAGCTTACATCTTCTGCCACTGCCAAATTGGAATACTGTCAATGTTCTTCATTACATTATCGTTACATTCTCCAAATTTCAGACGAAAGGTAAACTAATGGTATTAATGGCCTATCTGCAAAAAAATTGCAGAATCAATAAACAAAATCACATCATCACAAGGCAAAGGGTTGCTTACAAATTCTTGTAGACCTGCTGTCCCTTTCTTTGGTTCTGTAGTCTTGTTTTGGCTAGATCAATGGGGAATACACAAGTGACCCCAACAATGCCAGCAATGCCACCATTGATGAGTTTGGCTGGGAGACTGTAAGAAGCAAGAGGTCAAAACAAAGTCAAATGAATCAATATTTCTATAGCAAATACTTTCAGCATTTTATTTAGTTAATTACTATATCAAGGATAAAAAAAGAGGCTTTGAAAGTGTCCAAGTGTTACAAAAATCAATTTATCATGACATGCCAAACTTGGAGGAAAAAATGTTAAGATACAAACCTGATCTGCTGCTGAGACATTGTGAAAAATCAGAAACGTGAGAAATGTTGTGTAGTACTGCAAAATACTTTAGGTCTTCTCTCAGATTGAGGAGGAGTTCAGTTGTTGAGTCGGGTCACCTGGGAAGTCAAGAGTGAGGATGATTTACCAGTAAATCTACGCATTATACACAACCCCACACCCCACTAGCAGAATATAACCACATACACTTGCTGCATTCCTCACACCGAGGGTTAGGGGCACTGTCTTGACATGACCTAACATACCAAATAAGGCCAGTTCAGTTCCGGATGTGGGTTGGCAAGAACGCTCAAAGACCCACGTAGGCTTGAGCCCAGACTCATAATGACAGACTGGACATAGGATTGCATATTTATGAGCTATTGCATAGCCATCACATGTGCACCATATTCAGGTCATAGCAAAACACTACTAAAATCTTTAATAATATAAACCTGATAACAGATTTATCCGTGACACAAAATTTAATTTTATTATTGCTATATTTTATGTCACTAAAATAGAAGTTACAACGTTCCATTTTTTTATTTAGTAATTTGGCTTCTGATAGGACATTTTGAGGTGATTCACTAGCTGATTACTGCACATAACCAAATATTAAGCTACTTAAATTCCTGCACATGTTTCCATGTTAATTTTATATACGTGTGCTATACATGGACTCCCGCTTAACTTTAAATGCTGAACAGCTACATTGAGGCGCCAGGCGGAAGAGGAAATCTGAATAATACGCTCAGGAACAGGAAGTTAACTTCAACTCCTTATATTTGATTAACATTATCAGCTCAGACTGACATATCATTTTGACTGTAATCTCCATGTTATGCTATAAACACAACTGGCTAGTATTTCATTCAGCGACTAGCTAACTAAAAAGCGTTGATAACGTTGGACTAGCTAGATAACGCTCAAATAACGTTGGACTAGCTAGACATCCAACTAATTTAGCTGGCTAGTCAGCTATATTCACACTACGAAGCCAAGTAACGGCAGCTGTAGTTAGGTCATGTTAAATAACAGACATACATCAATAGTCCTCATTTAAAATGTTTTGTATCTCTAGCTAACGTTAGAGTGAGCACATTAGCTACCGGCAGCTAAGCTAGCCTGTGGTTAATACATTCACTTAAACCAGCTTAAAGTTGCTACATTTTCAAATCAAACAAATACAGTTTATTTTTGTTACTTAACACGAACACTCACCTTTATCTTAAGTGTAGCTACGATAAGCGTCAAAGTCTGTGCCAGTAAACGTTAACAGTCCACAACCGACAAGAGAATTTGAATGAATGGTTCTGTGGAAAATTCCACTCTACTTTAGAGAAGAGGGAGGAGCCAAGGAGTGACAACATTGCCCAATCAGGAGTATTATTTTTGCATATCAATCGTTCATTCGCTGAATCCCATCATTCTTTTTCCTGTGAGACTGTGGTGTCATATTACAGTGCTTCAATTCATTTTCGTTTAATAAAAGTGTAACTAACTGTATAATGCATAACAGTATCAGTAATATGTATGTGAACTTAAATAATTACAAATATTTATTTAATAAACCTAAAGTTCTATAGACATACTGCTTTACTATAGACATACTGCTTTACATGACCCCGATATTGTAGTACATTGGTGTGGGTGAGGTGATATTTCCTTCAAAAAAAGCTTTTAAGTTGTTCTGTCGTTATAAAATAAATCCGGAACACAGCTATGCATTTGTAACATTTTAGGTAAAAGCATCTACAATGTGCTAATGTACAGTATACACCATGTACAGTACAGTACTCACTTTCTTCAAGGAAAATGTCATGCCTTTCAAATCATTGGAGTTTAATATAGGGTATGACTCACACTAGATTAAAGAAAGCTTCAGGAAAGACCGTGATCAAGATAATCTCTTACACAAGACCAGAATGCTCTGTATTTACTCATGGGCTGTCTCACAGGACTGAAAATAGCACTGACTTCACATCACAATGTTCAAACTTGTACAGAGAGTGAATGCTCTAGATATGTTGGTTAGGTAGATCAGTTTTATATAGTAACCATTATATATATATACAATTCATACTTTTTGTGATTTTGATCTTGGGAATTTAGGTCACAGCTAATGGGCTTTCTGATACTCTCATTTCTTGGCATGTTTTCACTTGCTAGACAGGGTCTTCACTTTTTTTTTTACAGTACTTTGTGAATACCAGTCAGAACCTGCTGTTGAAATGGTATGTGTTGTGCAGATAAGTCACACATCCTCACAAAGACACCAGATCCAACACTACAGAACAGTTTAAGCAGGTCTTGACAGTTTTAGTTCAAGATCATTTTAGAATCACCAGTGAGCTGAATTTGTCAGTGTGCTTGGGACCTCAACCACCATGACAAAACTTTAAACCCCTGAATCCAGTGTTGTGTTACATGTCTGGCCATTTTTACCACTAGGAATGTGGCAGAAAAATGCCAGTGTACATGGGACCCATTGGTTTAGGTATGCATGGTCTACAGCCCCCTTTATTGGAATGCTGAGTGGTCGCATTCCAGCAAGTATATTGTTTGATCTATTATGCTATCAGAGCTCTGCCTTTTCAAACTATTGACAAAAACTATTGTTGAGGGACTAATCATAGCATGCTGATATGATTATAGATGAATGGCTGCCTCTTTTATAGTGAATGCAAAAAGAAAAACATCATTGACACAAACAAACCAGAGAATTCATTTTTTGTTTAATGTGTTTGTGAGGTAGAGGATATTTGATTTTATAAAACATGGTTTATGTGGTAAGAGTTTATATGACACAATGCTGCTGCACAGTGTCATTGCAAAAGAATGTTGGATGACTGTCAGTTAGTTTTTAGTTACAAAAGATAAGGAACTATTGAGAAGATTACAAGCCTGAGGGAAATAGTTCAAGTTTTTTTTTTTTTAAAACACAGCATGCACTTAGAACAAGCTGTAACTTCTGCTTGTCAAAAATGGTCATTATGAAACTATTTATTTTTTCTCTTCAAGGACCTTAGATAATGCTTGCTTTTTAAAACTGGTTTTATGTTTGCTTACTCTGAGCAGGTTTCTCAGGTGCAACACTTTTAGGTAGCCTACATCTACAGCAGATTTTAAACTTCACTTTTTCTTATTTACTGAATTCTCTTTTATTTATTTATTTTTATTTATTTATTTATTTTTTTTAAAGAGGCCTGTGCAAAATATTACATGTTTTATGTTCATTTTTTCAAAAGAAAATAAACTAACTGTGCACTAAAATATTTATAGAAACTATTTTAAATAGTTCCCTGTAGAGCTGTCACTTTTTTATATGACCAGGGGTGCAAAATACTATTTTAGGTTTATTAGGTTATTTTCCTCAAATAAACATAATTTTCAAACCTAATGTAGTAATCTTACATGATTATTGAAAATGCTATAAGTTTTAAAATCCACAATTGAATATTGTTTGACATTTTGAGTTTTATAATGAAAACAGTATTGTACTTATTTTTAGCTTCTCTGACCTTTAAACTGTGCAATGCTGGGATATTTAGGTACCCACAAGGAATATCTATGCTTTTTTTATATGATTTTATTCTAAAACAATCTAAAATAATCTTATAATATGTCATAAATCTCAAACATGTCTGGATTACTGAACATGCTATAGACAAATATGATAAAAGACTTGAGGTGAAAGAGGTAAAAAGAAAAGCTTGCCATTTAAGGAAAATGAGGAGTACTGTAGAAGTAGATGACGTAACACATGACACCTGTTTTTGTTTAGTGTGGTTTGTATCCCGTTTCTAGGAAGGCTAGAAGTGGGGGAGGGGATCATTTCCATAGAGACACATCCCCACCCATTATTCACAGAGATGGGCGGGATTCCATACCGCTGACCCTTCCTGTTTTATTTGCCCTTTTGTCTTCTTGACCTTGTAGCATGTGAGCATTTACTACACCTACCCTTTGATGACTACATATAGAGTCACAACATGGTTATGTCCAAAACACATACAGAAACACACACACACACACACACACACACACACACACACACACACACACACACACACACATATATATATATATATATATATATATATATATATATATATATATATATATATGACACATTTATTATGGAGGATGACACCGGACAGATCACAGGAATGACACTGTGTAACCCAGTGAGTCTTTTTCACAGGGCTCTCAGTGAGTTGTCTGAATAAAAATAAACCACAGCTGTTCCTTTCATACAAACAGGCACATTTATTATTCATGTTCTTGCACATTTATGCGTTCATTCTATGAATAGATAGATAGATAGATAGATAGATAGATAGATAGATAGATAGATAGATAGATAGATAGATAGATAGATCTTTAAAGTCATGGCACAGTACAAGTACAAGTCACTGAAATACAGTTAGCATGTACTAGATGTGAAAATTGTAGCACTGTACACAAAGAGCTAAGCACAATGGTTACTATATATATATATATATCACATGATTGAAAATGCCAAGTTATCTGTCTTCACTATTAAAGGACAAAATAATCATTGAAAAAAAGAAAAAAAAAGAAAAATCACCATAATCTGGTAAAACTGCCATAAACTGGCAGTAGAGTTGCCAAGAATGTACTTTTAAATGAACAGTATCATAATGTGGTATAAAAAATGGTATTTACCTGTAAATTTATAACTACAGTGTAAAACTGTAATTTAGCACTTTAAAAAAATGGGCTGTTAAAAACAGTAAATAACTGGCAGGAGGGTTACCAGGAACTTACTGTTAAATTAACAGTATCATACTGTGGTGTCATTATATAGTTAATAACCATTTTTATAAATACATGATTTAACCGTAATTTAGCATTGTAAAAACAGTTATGTCCTGTTTTTTTATAAAAATGGTAATTAACTTTGTCAATTACACCACAATATGATACTGTTAATTTAACAGTAAGTTCCTGACAACTCTGCTGCCAGTTCTTTATCTATATATATTTAACAGCACATTTTTTTAAAGTGCTAAATTACAGTTTAACACTTTAGTTATAAATTTACAGGTAAATACCATTTTTTTTATACCACATTATGATACTGTTCATTTAAAAGTACATTCTTGGCAACTCTACTGCCAGTTTATGGCAGTTTTACCAGATTATGGTGATTTTTCTTTTTTTTTTTTTTTTCAATGATTATTTTGTCCTTTAATAGTGAAGACAGATAACTTGGCATTTTCAATTATGTGATTGTGATTGTGTGAAAAAATCACGGTGCAACCTCTGGCAAATACATGGTAGTTTAATGTAAAAAAAGTTGATTCCACTTGTGGTCAATTTGCATAGTGTTCAAGTCAGAACATATTTCAACAAAGAAAACTGTTTAGGCATAAGAACAGAACATACAGCAACTTAACTTTTCCTTTGGACATTATTTCAGCATAAAATATATATTTTTCCTGTTTTACAATCCCAAGTTGAAATGAAAATACAATAATGCTTCTGATCCTGGTCTCTGACATTAGAGAAAGTACAACAATACAATGTTTGCTACTCAGAGAGTCAGCCGTTTGTGGATACTGTTTTTGTGTACAAAAACATGACTACAATGCAAACCAGCTCCAGATCACAGTGTTCCAATAATGCATGAGTTTTACAGGAAATAGCTGTTTTTAACAATAACTGTATAATGCTGTCAAAACTGCCTGTTAATTTACAGCCACAAATTGTTTTACAGTACAGTGTAATTTTTTCTGTGTAGAACACTATTTTACAGCAATTTGTTACTTTATGCAAATATAATACATACATAAATATAAAAGTAGTTAAAAAACCTGCTAACAAATGGTGTATATTCTAATATTATTGAGGTTAGTAATAATAATTCTAAATATAATTTTATACTAATGTATAGGAAATATACAGACATAATGCACTGAAAAGAGAATAGTGTTGTATTCAAATATACTTAAGATTGTAGATTTTAAATTGAAGGCAGTTGTATTTCTGAGTGGGAATGGGACAACATATCCTAATACATTTTATCAGTGTGCAGGTGTTACCAACCCTGCAAAGCCTAATATATTCATTCTAAAAACAGAGTGGTTGGGTTGTTTTTTGCAGGAGTTTTTTTTAGGTCATGTCACATGCCTTTATTTGCTTATGTTATATGTAAAAGTGGATCCAGCACTTTTTGCTTGTTACTGGAGCCAACAGTAAATGGCGTTGATATCAAAAGAACCACAAAGGCTACTGCTGATCTCAGTGGCTAACACAGATAACACTCCACTCAGTCAGAAATCTATTCAGGTGGTCTTATAGGTTGTTTAAAAATGACAGTGAAGATAGCACTTGAAACTGGCTGAATCATAATTAGCTATTTGTTTTACAAATGGCTGGCCTATACAGCAAAGTCTTGGCATATTAGCCATGCTAGCAAAGCAAGCATGGTTAGCCAAGTGAGAGACTCTACACACTAGCTGGGCCACTGCACTGGCTTGACTAAAATAACTAACATGATGAGACTCCACTCTGTACGCCAGCCAAATTAAACCACCTACACATACATACTGAAATCTGTTTGTCATGAAGTCCAAGAACAAGTTACATGTGGTCATGTTAATTCACAGGTCACTGAGCTTGGAGAATAACATTGCGATGATGATTGTGTTGAAGACAGAATTGAGACCAATAGACAGCATCCAAATGTATGTGTTGTTGTTCAGGTGAGTAAAGACTCAATTAACTTGTTTGGGTGGTACACAAACTGATGAGGGTCCGGTGTTGATGAAAGGGTAGCATTTTTAAGTGACTAAGAAACAGTTTGTCAGAGAATTTAATCACAAAGGGAGCATGTGCTACAGATTGGAAGATGTTCAGGCATAATACAGTAGAGTGTCTAAGCACAAGTATGATGGTTGATGTCTTGCAGCATGTGTGGACAGCAGCCTGGCCCAGTGACTGGTTAAGGATATCAGTACATATCTGAGCTAGCTGTTCATCGCATGCTCTCAGAACACTACCAGAGAAATGGTCAGTTCCAACAGCTTTCTGTGGATCCACCCTCCACAGTGATGAACACACATTCGCTGTGGTGAGATTGAAGGGATCACTGCCAGTAAAAAACTCATGCATTGCTGTGCAGTGTCTATTGTCATGTTTAATTTTATGCTCAAAGTGAGCTTAGAACTGATTGAGTTAATCTGCAAGAGAGGTGTTGCTGGATGAGGGTATTGGATTGGGTGGTCTGTTCCACATACGACGTGAGTTTTGGAAATCATCCTCAATGGACAGTTTATATGTTTTACTTTCCTAATTTCCCTTTTCCAAGCTAGTCCTGTCTGTGGTGTAGTCCTCAGTGACACCAGATCTTAAAGTAGCATCACTTGCATTCAGCAGCAACCAAACTTCAACATTCCTCCAGATTTTCTGATTAGGGAAGATTTTGGAAAGCTACACAAAGTTGATTTTATCAATACATGTGGTGATATATAGTGTAATGCCCTGCCCTGCACCCAGTGAGGGGACAGGGGACTAATCGTGACCTGACAAGGATTCAGCGGGTGTGATAATGGATGGGTGGATGGATGTGGTGAAATATTCTATTAAATATTAAGTGTGTGTGTCCAATTCTTGTGTGAGAGTCCATGTTGTTCTGTGAGCCGATCATATTCCAATCAATGTTTAAAAACTGATGTTGTAAAGAGCAGATGGCCCCATGAGGCCAGACATCCACATTCATTGTTGTTTTCACATATTCAATGAGTGGCACATACTTGGGGGGCAGGAACAATGAGTTGTTCCTGCCCCCCAATGAGTAGTTCCAAATATGTACCACTCATCAAACGTGTGAAAACAACAACAACAAAGTGATTGTGTGCTGGTGACCAGACTGTCCCAGATGGGTGAGGGTGACAGCTTTGAATGCTTCTGCAATGTTTGTGCAACCATTGTCCAAATGGCATCTCCAGGGATGTAAACCACAGGAACAACAACAGGGCAGAAATTCTGTGTAGATAAACTAGTCTGCACTTAATAATCAGATACTCCAGATTAGCAGAGAATTGACTTTCATTTACAGTGGAGTCTGCACAATATGTTTTGTTTACATGGCCTTTATCCTTACTGGAGTCCTCTGCTGTCCTGTCCTCTCTAAACACACTGCACCCCTCTAGCTCCAATGTGCTGCTATGAATGTTGCTGTTCAGTCATGTCTCTGTTAGGATTATGATGTTACACTTCATAATTCAGCTATATGATGTTGTCCAGAGTCTCAGTTCAACCATTTTGTTCACCAAAGATTGAACATTAGTAACAGATCTGGTTACAGGTTTAGCTTTAGCTTTATTTATGGTTCACACAGCTGGGTGAGCAGTCCATGGCATCCTGGATATCTATAGAATGAGCTCTATGTTAATAATGAAACTGTCTTTGCAGTAGGTTCTGATGTTTAACAAGGTCTGTCAGTTTTAAGATATGCTCATCTTTCAGTTGAGTGAATAAGCTAAAAAACAGAAGAATGATGGCTATCAAGTAGTCATTAACCTGGATCATAGTCTGGAGAGATGTTAATTCGTGTTGTACACGTGCCACCATCTCGTACCATCTATTCACTATTATATTCATTACATGTAAAGTAACATATTTCAAGCCTTGCTGTTATACTGTCAATCAGTATGGCTTATAACTATTGAAAATTCACAATTTCAAATTATTAGAATTATTTATTTAAGTTTGAGTGAATTACTATTCAAAAGATATCAAAACTAAAAGCAGGCTTTACATGTACTGAAAATGAAATACAGTATATAACAGTTTTTTGGAATTAAATTATGGACACAAATTAACTTCATGATTTTCTAATTTTTGGGGATGCACTAGCATTTACATGCTATTCTTGCCTCAGCTGGCAGTGACTAAGTCACAAGTAGCCATTACCGCTGCTCACGCGTTCACTCAGGTTTGTTGACGGTGAGCAGAGGGATGCCAGTGTCTCGGGGAGCTCCCATGCCTGTTTACCTTCTGGCTCT